>CAUYLG010046277.1:0-89753 GCA_963573385.1 Cacajao melanocephalus
TATATTTAGAAGACCCCATCATCTCAGCCCAAAATCTCCTTAAGCTGATAAACAACTTCAGCAAAGTCTCAGGATACAAAATCAATGTGCAGAAATCACAAACATTCCTATACACCAATAACAGACTAAAAGAGAGCCAAATCAAGAGCGAACTCCCATTCACAGTGGCTACAAAGAAAATAAACTACCTAGGAATATAACTAACAAAGGATGTAAGGACCTCTTGAAGGAGAACTACAAACCCCTGCTCAAGGAAATAAGAGAGGACAGAAATAGATGGAAAAACATTCCATGCTCATGGTTAGGAGGAATCAATATTGTGAAAATGGCCATACTGACCAAAGTAATTTACAGATTCAATGCTATCCCCATCAAGCTACCTATGACCGTCTTCACAGAACTGGAAAATACCACCTTAAACTTCATATGAAACCAAAAGAGAGCCCACATAGCCAAGACAATCCTAAGCCAAAAAAAAAAAAAAAACGAAGCTGGAGGGATCATGCTACCTGACTTCAAACTATGCTACAAGGCTACAGTAATCAAAACAGCACAGTACTGGTACCAAAACAGAGACATAGACCAATGGAACAGAACAGAGGCCTTGGAGGCAACACCACACATCTACAGTCATCTGATCTTTGAAAAATCTGACAAAAACAAGCAATGGGGAAAGATTCCCTGTTTAATAAATGGTGTTGGGATAACTGGCTAGTCATGTACAGAAAACAGAAACTGGACTCCTTCCTTACAGCTTACACTAAAATTAACTCCAGATGGACTTAAAGACTTAAACATAAGACCTAACACCATAAAAACCCTAGAAGAAAACCTAGGCAAAACCATTCAGGACATAGGCATAGGCACAGACTTCATGATTAAAACATCAAAAGCATTGGCAACAAAAGCCAAAATATACAAATGGGATCTAACTAAACTCCAGAGCGTCTGCACAGCAAAAGAAACAGTCATCAGAGTGAACCAGCAACCAACAGAATGGGAAAAAATGTTTGCAATCTACTCATCTGACAAAGGGCTAATATCCAGAATCTACAAACAACTAAAACAGATTTACAAAAAAAAAAAAAAAAAACAAAGTGGGTGAAGGACATGAACAGACACTTTCAAAAGAAGACATAAATGAGGCCAACAAAAATATGAAAAAATACTCATCATCACTGGTCATTAGAGAAATGCAAATCAAAACCACATCAAGATACAATCTCATGCCAGTTAGAATGGCGATCATTAAGAAATCTAGAAACAACAGATGCTGGAGAGGATGTGGAGAAATAGGAACACTTTTACACTGCTGGTGGGACTGCAAATTTGTTCAACCATTGTGGATGACAAAGTGGCGATTCCTCAAGGATATGGAAATAGAAATTCCATTTGACCCAGCAATCCCATTACTGGGTATATATCCAAAGGATTATAAATTGTTCTATTATGAAGACACATGTGCATGTATGTTCACTGTGGCACTGTTTACAATAGCAAAGACCTAGAACCAACCCAAATGCCCATCACTGATAGACTGGACAAGGAAAATGTGGCACATATACACCATGGAATACTATGCTGCCATAAAAAAACAATGAGTTTGTGTCCTTTGTAGGGACATGGATGCATCTGGAAACTATCATTCTCAGCAAACTGACACAAGAACAGAAAATCAAACACCGCATGCTGTCACTCATAGGCAGGTGTTAAATAGTGAGAACACATGGACACAGGGAAGGGAACATCACACACTGGGGTCTGTTGAGGGAGACTAGGGGAGGGACAGCAGGGGTTAGGGAGGTTGGGAAGGGATAACATGGGGAGAAATGGTAGATATAGGTGACAAGGGGATGGAGGCAGAAAACCACATTGCCATGTATGTACCTGGGCAACAATCCTGCATGATCTGCACACATACCCCAGAACCTAAACTGCAATAAACATATATACATATAAAAGAAAAAGAAATTGTGTTAAGTAGTAGAAACTCAAAGAGAGCATGTGGAATTAAATTTGGGATAAGCAATGAAAAAAAATGACACAGACTGCCTAATACATTGGTGGTCTTCAGTAAATATTAGACATTTGTGGTAAACAGAGTTTGGACAAGATATTTGCAGTGTCTCTTTTAGCTATCATGATGCTGGGAACTTTTATTTGCAACCTAAACCTCTTCATCTGCTGGAAATAGATTGTCTTGATCATATTTTCAGTTATCTCTTTTCCAAGCATGAGGAAGAAGCAAAGAGTTCTGCAAGGAGATTGAAAACAGAATAGGGGCAGAGAAAGATAAAAGTTCTTAGAATCAGCATCATAAGTGTATATAAGATATTTCCCTAGCTCTCTTCCTTTCCACCCTTACAAGACTCACTCCCACACAATTTTTCTTTAATACTTTTCAGCCTTAAACATCAACCAGGACTCTAACACCACTTACAAATATTGCTTATTTGCTTCTGCCTGAAGTAGAAAGTATGGCTGGATGATGTACTTTCTACTTAAGGCAGAAGCAAATAAGCAATATTTGTAAGTGGTGTTGGATATAATAGTCCCTTCTATTAAGAGGCTTCTGGAGGGTCCTACATAGAAGAGAGTATCAGTGACAAATGAAATGCTATGTCTAAATGGGTCTAAGATTGGACAGAATAGCAGCATATTTTGTTTACTTACCATGTTAAGTGTGTTTTCACTCCCCAAATCAATTTAAGTTTTTAGTCTTCTTTCATTTTCAGGTGCTAACCAACAAAATTTCATACATGAGTTTCTCAAATGTGAAGAAGAAAATTTTTGTTCAAAGACTTTGTAAAGTAATACATTTAAGGTAGAATTTATTTGAGTACGTTTTTCTTGAATGTCCACTATGTATCTGAAACTGTAATGTATATGTGGAAATAAAATATAAGAAGAAACCAAAAAGAAAAAAAAATAAAGTTACTTTACTGTGTCTCATTCGAGTACATTTTTAAAGGACTGTTTAGATTTTACTAATGTAAATATTTTTTTGTTCGTATTTGTTAAAAAGCATGTGCCTGTAGTCCCAGCTACTCGGGAGACTGAGGTGCGAAGATCCGTGAGACCAGGAGTTTGGGCTGTAATGCACTATGCCAATCAGGAGTCTGGACTAAGTTCGGCATCAATATGGTGACCTCCCCGGAGTGGGGGACCACCAGGTTGCCTAAGGAGGGGTGAACCAGCCCAGGTCAGAAACGGAGCAGGTCAAAACTCCCGTGCTGCTCAGTAGTGGGATAGCGCCTGTGAATGGCCACTGCACTCCAGCCTGGGCAACATAGAGACACCCCGTCTCTAAAAAAAAAAAAAAAAAAAAAAAAAAAAAGAGGTATTTGCTTTTTAATTTGGATTGAAATCAGAGAGCATAATTATATTCAATACTTTCTGGTGCACATATAGAGCCACCAATATCTCAAAGAGAAAATGTTACTAGACAACAATTTAGCTAAGCTAAAGTGTCTTTTTCAAAAAAACTAAAGAACCATAACTCTATACATTGTTAAATATACTTTATTTGTATAAATTTAAGGCCTCCAGTTCCATCTACACTGTTACAGAAGATGTGATTTTATTCTACTATGGTTCTATGTGTGTGTGTGTGTGTGTGTGAGAGAGAGAGAGAGAGAGTGTGTGTGTATGTGTGTGTGTATCACATTTTCTTTATCCAATCATCCATTGATGAACATTTAGGTTGATTCTATTTCTATGCTATTGCGAATAGTCCTGAAATAAACTTACAAGTGCAAGTGTCTTTTTGATATTATGATCTATTTTCCTTTGAGTAGATACCCAGGAGTGGAATTGCTGATTGGATGGTAGTTATATTTTTAGGTTTTTTTTTTTGAAAAATCTCCATACTCTGTTCCATAGAGCTTGTAGTAATGTACATTCCTACTAACAGCATACAAAGATTCCCATTTCTCTGCATCCTCATCAACATCTGTTTTGTTCTTTTTTTTTTTTTTTTTTTTGACTTTTTAATAAAAAGCCATTCACACTGGTGTAAGATAAGATCTCAATGTGGTGGTTTAAATTTGCATTTCTCTGATGATTAATGATATTGAGCATCTTTTCATATGCTTATTGGCCATTTCTTATTGTATGTCTTATTTTGAAAAATGTCTGTTAATGTTCTCTTCCTATTCTTTAATGGAAATATTTGTGGATGAAGGGAGAAAAAATCACCTGATGTCCATTTAACAGGCCCTGGAGACCAAAACTCCCTATCTGAGGAATTTAGAAGGAACCAAAGTCCACCTGGTTATCATCAAAGAGGCCATCCGGAGGCAAAACTCCTTATCTGGGGAAAGTAGAATTAATTAGACTTCCCTCTTATCTAAAGCAGACATCGTGTTCCAGATTCCTTTCCCCACCTAAACATTTATAAGTAACTACAGTTTCTATACATCTCTAGAATGTCATGTCAAAACTCACTGTGCAACCCTTGCTGACATTAAGGCACCAAAATTACTACAAATGTAAACATTTATCATGACTTATGTGGCTAATATGGTCCAAATTACCCTTAACCTCCCTGTAAGGTACATAAATACCCTGAAGGAAAAATCTACCACCATGCACTCAGTCTTCTCGCTGAGAAGAGTGCAGTGCCCGTCTGCACTCTTCTGCAGCTTTCTTTCTTTCTAATAAAACTCTCCTTTTTCAAATCTATACTGTTGTCGGTAAATTCTTTATACCAACTCTTGAGTTGACCAATGCTCTAACACCTCACCCAGCAGTGGGTTTGTGTTCTTGGTGCTGAGTTGAGTTCCTTACAAACGCTGAAAATTAGTCCTTTGTTGGATGTATAGTTTGCTAAATATTTTCTCCCATTCTGCAGAACGTCTATTCATTGTTTATTATTTCTTTTGTTGCATGGAACAGTTTTAGTTTAATTTAGTCCCATTTGCCTATTTTCGCTTTCGTCGTTGTTCTTTTGAGGTCTTAGTCATGAATTCTTCACCTAGACCAATGTTCAGAAGAATTTTCTCTAGGTTTTCTTGCAGTATTTCTGTGTTTTCAGGTCTTATATTTAAGTATTATGCCATCTTGAGTTACTTTTTCGAGTTGATAAATCTACAAAACAGAACCCCTCTCAACAAAAGATAGGGGTTTAGTTTCAATTTTCTGCATATGACAATCCATTTTTTTTTCTTTGTAGAATACACTAGGAATATGTCAAGATTTTCTGTTAATACCTGGTCTACTAATAAAAGAGCCCAATGTTATGGCCTTAAGTATAGACTACATTATAAAGCCAACCTCTACCATCATCCCATGAGCAGTCCTGAATAACTCAACATACTATTTTTAAAATTTCTTCTATTTTCAAACTGAAGGTTTCATAATTCGGATTAATTTTATTTCTGACTAGTTTCAATATTCCTTGTCACAGTTTAACCTAGAGAAAGACCTATTTTATATTATTAGCTTTCTCATCACTGCTATCCTTGACCTTCTCAGCACCCACCACGCCATTAGAACAGTACAATATAAAGATACAGTGACAACAGAAGACAGAAAAGCAGAAACTAAAATGCCAAAATTAGGGGGTGGTTACAACTCCAAGGGATAAATATGCCAGCATGCACGCATTTGTTTTTTATTTCAATATTATAATTGTTGCTTCATCTCATAATCTTTGAAAAGTACTTTGCAAAATAAAGAAGAAATTATTTGGGTTAATTTGTCAATATTTTTTTCTAGAATGATTTCAAAGCAGTGCTTTGAAGAAGTTGTGGTCCTAGGTGTTTGTTATTTCTGAACCAAAAATATCTACTTTATATCTTCAGTGTGATAATAGAATTAAATTTCTTAATTAGTCTGATCTCAATTTTCCCTAATTCCATAGTATTTAAATATGAATATAACTTAATTTCATAAAAAAGCATGTAGAGATAATATGTTTATAATAAGAAGAATAACAGAATTTAATTTTATTCTATTTTCAGATCTTGAATTTTCTTAATATTATTTCAGGTATTCATTATTTTAATTTTATGTGGAACCTTGGATTATATTATAAATGAGACATGAATCATGACATCTGCTAAACTAAATATTTCTGCAGAACAAGAAAAATATGAAATAATAAATTATAAGTATTTTGATTAAACTATGAAAAAATGTTTCTGATAGAAGTGTATTTGAAAAAACTGTTAATTTGTTAAAAATGTTAAATAACTACTACCTATCTTTGTTATATTTACAAATATGGTTAACCAGACTATAGGTTAAAAAAATCCCAAGTAATTTTTCATTAAAAAACTGAAATTTAAAATGTGAAGTTTAGCAGAAATAATTATTTTTAAGTAAGAAAATAGATTTGTGATTATACTGGAGTCAGTATATTGTTTGTGTTTTTTCTTTGTTTGCTTGTCCTTTTTTACTTTAATTTCTACTTTTAAACTGTGACTTCTTCCTTAACATTTCCTTCTAAGTTATTAAAGAAATGCCTACCCTGTAAATTCTTGGGGGAAAAACTTGGTCATCATCATGTATGGAAAGTGGTATACTCTGGTTTCCCTCTGAAAAAGTTAGAGTAAGTGTCAGAATAATAAAAATTCAAAAATTTTCTACCAAGAGAAAGCTTTTTAATATAGATTTGTCCAGAATTTACTACAATAAATTTGATTACAAACCACTTTTACTCTCCTATGTAATAGCTCATTAACATCACACAAAATTTGTTTATCATACAAAATACATTATGAAATATGGATGAAGATCTCCTTTTTAATATATAAAATCACCTTTGATAGTATATATAATACCAACTACTTGAAAATAAATGTCTCTTACAGCATAAATATGTATTTTCTACCTTTTTTGGTGACTAAGACCATTTTAATTATGATTAATCATATCAAACGTTAATATGGCAATTTTTCTCCCTCTTAGAGATGCAATTCTCTCCAAAGCTTTGTGAAATTGTGTAGCTTAAATATTAGCGATCCTGTCATATAAATGCAAAATTTTATTGGACCAAAATAGTATAGCTTTTTAGTATAGAAGGGCAATTAGAATCCAGGTCTCTTGACACATATTCTTGGAATGAGTCAACTGTCCTGTGTTTTGGGCCTATTTTAAATGAAAGCAAAAGAAGAACTGTTAATAAAACTGTAATATAAAAAATTCATTCCCATGTGTTTTCTTGTCCTCGAAGCAAAGCAGGGCACTAATTTGTTAATGACAGCACTACCTTTTTGTTAAAAATGTATTAGCTTATAAATGTCCTAGAATTTAGAAACTTGCACTGCTAAGAGACTACCCAAAGAATTCAAAGCCAAAGGAATCCCAGTGCTGAATTTCACAAGCGATCAGAAAGTGTAATAGTC
The DNA here is from genome assembly GCA_963573385.1 of Cacajao melanocephalus. Classification (NCBI taxonomy): domain Eukaryota; kingdom Metazoa; phylum Chordata; class Mammalia; order Primates; family Pitheciidae; genus Cacajao; species Cacajao melanocephalus. The sequence goes on from CAUYLG010046277.1 coordinate 7,350, forward strand.
ACAAATCAGACATTTCAAGATGCTTAATTCCATAAAACCAAGTTTAATATTACCTTTAAAAAATAGCCAAGCAGATTAATAAGGAAAATAAAGAGGGAGTGGGTAACTCCAAAATACTTGAAATATTAGAAACAAAGTATATTTCAGATCTAATTCACTATTTGATCAATTCCTCAAATTGCATCAATTACCTGGGAATATTTCTTAAAAAATGTATCTAGACCTCTACAGAAAATTTTACAAAACTGAAAAAATTCAATCATATTATACGTTTTGTTGTATTTCTGCCTTTTTAATTATATTCCTCCAGAACAAAACAAAACAAAAAATTATCCTTTATCTCACTACCATTTGTAATCTCATGTTAACACACTTCGTAATTTTTTCTATGCTTATTTAATAAGAAAAACACATGCATATACACTCTCACACACATACACACAATGTTGTCAATTTACTTTACAAAAAATGAGACCGTATTTATATATGACCTTTACTAGATATTGTTGAATGAGAAAAAAAACAGAACATATATATGACAGCATTCTATTCTATAGTGGGAATGTTCTGTATGTTTCTTAAATCTTTTTAATTTTGTTTTTGATGTGTGTGTATTCCACTTTTACCTCTACAAATAATAAACAATATTATCATACATATTCTTGTCAATTGTCCTTGAGTTCAAAAAGTTTTTATTTCTCAGGGATAGAATCCCAGGAGAAGGATTGACAGGTCAAACATTATTTATGTGTTTAATTGCAATAGACGTTAACAAATTGGCTTTCATTTCTAACAACTCACACATCTTATAGCAATTTATGAGAACACCCAGTTTCATCACATCTCTGCCTGTAAAACTCTTTGATTTCTTCTAAACCAGTTATAAATCAATCCTTAATGTTTCTTTAATTTGTGTTTCTCTGATTGCTATTGTATTTGAATAGCTTTTAATATGTTGGTTGGCTATTTGGATTTACTCTTTAGTAAGATCCCTCCTTATTTATTTGTTCATATTTGATTGGATGTTTTTGTTTTTTCTTTCCAATTTATAAGAGCTATTTGTTTATTACCAAAATTCTCTGTATGTTACATTTTCCCCTCACGTCTATTGTCTATGTATTGGATATATTAATTTTATCCTTTACCCTACAAAACTTCTATATACAACTTGTGTGTGTATCCATACCTACACACACACACACACACACACACACACACACATATACACACACATTTTAGTTGCATATACATTTTTATAGCATCAGTGCTTCCAGACTTGGTTATAAACATCTCTTTTGCCCTTAGATTTTTAAAGGAAAATATTAAATTTTCTTACATTAGTTTACTACCAGTTACATTCTAACATGTAATGGGATCTATTCCTATATGCGTTCTCTATTCCTAGAAGCTATGGCAGTATCCAATTAAATAATTATAGTAGCTTGACAGTATTATTTGGAAAGGCAAAGACATCATAATTGTGCTTTCTCTTGATTGCATTGAAAATTATTAGGAAACTTTTCTTAAAATGATCTAAAAAAATTATTCAATTAAAAATATTGCCATACAAATATGAATTCAATTGAACTTACAGAATAATAATTGGAGTTTACCTTCCAAGTTTTCCTTCTAAGAGCATGACCTTTCTTTTCATTTGTTATATACATTTCATTCTTTTAAAAAAGCTTTTTATGATACCTTCTGTGATTTTTGTTAAAATTATTTCTACACACCTTATAATTTTAGAAATTACTGTGAATGACATTATTCCCATTTACATTTGTGTTTATTTCTAGAATGTAGAAAAGATGTTTAATTTTTATACTTGCATCAAATTAATTTGCATTATTATCCCATTCATTTAGTAAATTTTCAACTAGAAACTCCGGGGTTTTATGTATATAATTATATAAGATAAATAAATTTATAATTCTTCCTTTATATTTTGCTAAGTATTTCATTTTTCTTATTGTATTTGCTAAAAATGAAGAACAGTATCAAATATTAAGGCAAAGAAGGGGTAACTCTATTTCATTTTTTATTTTTAATTATGGTAATTTAGAATTTCACTCTTTGAGTAATTATTTGCTGTGGTTTTCTTTCTTTGGCTTTGATAAAGAGAGTTCTATTGCCTTGAAGTATGTATCTATACTTATTATCACTCTCTCACTCAAAGTTAATCAAATCAAATTTTTGCCAGAAACATTCTACCCAAATTGCTTTTGTGAATCACTAATTTCCCATTGCTAAATCTAATGGTCACTCGCCATTCTTCTTCTGTACCTACCAAAAATATTTAGATGGGGTGACATTAACCTCCTGTTTGCTATACTTTCTTCACTTTGTATCTAGGACATCATCTTTCTTTTCCTTCTATTTTATCTGGCTTATTCTTCTATTCCTCATTCTTCTTATTCTCTTCAAACTTTTGATGTTGATATGACTAAGGGCTCAATCCTCAATTCTATTCTTACTCCATTGGTGATATATCCAAACTCATAATTCTAAACACCATCTCTATGCAAAGCAATCCCAAATTTTTATTTTTAGTCCAGACCTTTCTCCTGAGCCTTAAGCTATAGAAGTATGCATCCAATTGTCTACTTGAATCATTATTTGAATAATAGATACCTTAAGCTCAACACTTTCTTTAGCTAATAAACCTTTATTTTCTTCAAAGTTTTTGCACTTAGCCACTCTAATACTCTGCTCTTCTGTACTACATATACACAGCCTTATATATAAAATTAACTACATGGTTATAAAATTGATCAGATACTTTAATGAGAAATGCATATACTGATGGAATATCTACTGTACTAAAATCATTTCTAAACTAGGTATAATGCTTTTTAAAATAAATTCAGGTTACGGTCTATGAAATCAAAGAAATTTATTTCTTGGTAGCCAATGGAATGCACTCAAATAAAAATACTTGTCAGTGCATCCTTCTAAACAGTTATCATAACAAAATAATTTTTAAATTCGCATTTTAGTATGTAATCAGAATTTAAAAGACCACAGTGAGTAAGTGTGTGTGTGTGCTCAGTAAGACTCATGAAAGTTTTACATTATTTTAAAATATATAATGTTTATAAGAAAGAGTGTAATTGTATTAAATGGTCTTACTGAAAGCACAGAATAAATGTACTCTGGGTATTTAAAGCCTAAGACCTTTAAAAGCAGAGCCTGCATGTCTGCCTGGAATAATAGAGAATGGCTTCTTTTCTCTCCATCTTGCTCAATGTCTCCCATTATGCCCAAGTCATGGTTCACTCATGTTGACTCCCCTCTCCCTCATCCTGCACAGTATTCTGTGGCCTACTTTTTTTACTAAAGAAACCTTCTTTGGCTCTATTACCTGAAATACCTAAGTCTAATTTTATACTTTATTATATTTATGAACCATAATTTGTTTTATATTAAATCAATTTTGTAACATATTAGTCTCATCACCTGAAACAAATTGTAACATTCATGATGAGAAATACATGCTTTATTGTTGACCATTTCCTGTATTACCTCATGTTTTATAGAATTTATAACTGGGTAACACAGATCACACATAATGGATTAATTTGAAAAGCAGAATAGTTATAAAAATAAGAAGAAAGAGTATACATATTTATATTCCATTTTTCATTTCAATCTACATGGAAACTTAAATTTAATAATCAAGTTGACCATCTAGGGGATCTGTGGAGACCCTACAGGTAGCTTCATCTTCTTACAGGTATAAGTAGAGGATGTATTTAAGATATATTTTGAAATGTTTCCTCAATTATGTTAAAGTGCATGTAAATATTAAATTCTCTACTTTCATGTGTGTCATGAAGTTCATTTAAAGCTATGTTTTTAGAAAAGCTATTCTACCTTCCACAGAAAAGGTAGCATAACCCAATTGACAAGGGCAAAAATTTACATCATAAATTTCTTTTGTTTATGGAAATGGGTGGTATAAAAAAGAAAGTTTGCAATTAGAAGTCCTCTGTCAATCTTGCTCAAAGTTGTATTATTTATTGATTATAGGATTTTTATATGTACAAAGGTCAGTCTTTGAAGAATAAAGTAGAGAGTGGAGAACTTATATGATTTTTTTTACAGAAGTTAAGCAGGTTGGAACTAGAAGTAGTGAAACGTTGGTCCCATAGGCTGGAGCCAATAGAAGAAATGGACCAAAAAAATTCCTATAGAATTTAAGCAGAAAAAATTTAAGCAACACATTTGAGTTATAAATCGGTAAATAAACCATTGCTGCTCCAAATCTTCAAAAAGCCAAGAGCTAAAGCCTTACATGTATAATGGAGGAAAAGAAATGCCGGGGTTATGTAGAAATCAAGAGAAATGAATAAATTCTCTATCTTTTCCAGAAGAGGAAAAGACAAGGAGAAAAGTAGGATAGATCAAAATTTCAGGAAGCATGTTAACTGTAGACAGAAGTGACTCAGAGAATCTAAGTCCCTTGAATTCACAGATACCTTGGGAAGGGCTTCTTTCCATGGATCATGAGATAGATGCCTGTAAGCAATTTCCTATACATCTTAAAGAATAATTAATTGACCTCAGCTGATATTATTTAGGTTACAAAAAATACTCATGAGAATTTATGGAGGCAAGAAATTGGGTAGGTGATACTTAACAGTGTAGGAGTTCACTATGAACTTCTGATCTAGAAAGAAATGTAGCCTGTACACAGAAACCATCATGGTGGTAATAAAAATAAGCATCACAAAATCCATGAGAGAAGAACTTTAACTTACCTTCTAATAATATTTTCATTCAGGTTATGCTTGATTAAAATTAGTAAATACATAGTGTGTGATATAATTTTGCTGTGTCCTCATGAAAATCTCATCTTGAACTCCCACATGTTGTGGGAGGGACATGGTATGTCTTTATGAGCAGCATGAAGATGGACTAATACAGTATGTTAAAGTACAAGAGCACTCAAAATCGGAGTTGATTGGGATGGAGAAAGGAGTTACGGGTTGTAACTACATACTTCTCTAAATTGACATGTTTTAAATATTTTTTTGTTTTTCACACAAAAACTTAGGAAATATCTGAGGTTGCATACATGAATAATAAAGTTCGTTACAATAAACGACGCTGTTATCAAAAACCCATTTTTGGTCAGTATTCTCATGTTGACCACATTTTTCTAATGGAATGTTAACAACATTCCATTGTATGTGATAATTATGTAAAATAATAATGTTTACTAAATAGTCCTTGGGATATTTCATGTATTTCACCTCATTTAATTCTCACAATAACCCTATAGGTTATTATTAGTAACACTAACATAATATAATATTATATTAGTGTTACTATTATAATTCCAATTTTATAAGTGAGGAAATTGAGATACACAAATGCTACATGATTTGGCTCCATTTTCAGCATAGGTTGACTGATTCTAAGACCTATACTCTTTCATACTATTTACCATTATGTTCGTTTTTGTTCAATGTCTAATGTAATAACATATTCAAGCATTAAATTAAATTACCATTTTCCTCTATAACTAATATTGCTGCTGATTATGATGATTACACTGATGATCTGGGAAGGATTTTGCCAAATAGCTTGCGAGTAAGTCCAAAGCAAATTACATTTTGGCTATTTATTCAGACAATAATAATTGAAGTGGTCCAATCACTGCATACAGCAAACTGGATTGACAGTGCAAATAATGAAAATAATTTATAGTCTTGTTTCTAGTCTTAAAGTTGTCATAGTTTTATGTATTTATAACATTAATATTTATAAGGTGTCATCAGACAACCAGTATGTAAATTCATTTTTAAATATAATATGGAAGTAGTCATAATATTTGTTTAAATAATTATTAATGGAGAAAGCATTTACTGGGATGATTAAATTTTATATATTGCGTCCTACAACATAGAATCCCAATTAATGACTCAAAACTAAGCTGTTTATTGTATCTGGTAAAATCAAATTGAAAAACTTAGATTTATGAGTCAAAAAGCCCATGTTAATGAGACTACATGTACTCATTCTTAAGTGAAACTTCAGATAAATACTAAATACTTGCCACCTTATAGATACATTCACAGAAGTTCTCTTAATTTTTAACTTCCAGGGACTCAAGGCAAGATAAAGGGACGTAAATAATCTTGAACTTAGGTGGAACCACCAATTTGGATAAATTAAGAGGTGATACAAAATCAATCAAGAATTATTCAGTGATTGAAACAGTCCTCACAAAGCTGCTTCATTCATGGAGGCATCATGTGGAAGGTGAGACTGCCCTTGTTCTGGGAAGGTATTGAATGAATGCTGTTTTCCTCTTGTTTTTCTGGGACAAGATTCTTTCACAACTTCAGAGAATCTACAAACATCTTAATAGCTTCTTTTTCTTCCCACTAATATTGGTGATTTGGAAAGTAATTTATATAGTGAACTATAAAAAATTATTAACTAAAATTATTAATAATAAAAATTGCTTGTGATATCATTGAACACTAAAAATAAATTTATATAGTTAGTAAATATTATTCTCAACTGTTCTATATAATGGTGATCTACATAAAATTATATTTGAAAAAAGATGGGTTCCACTGATGAAATAATTTTCAAGACAAGTTAGAAGAGTTTTCCATGTATGGAAGGCATATATTTTTATTTGAATAATAAAAAGAAAAGAAAATTAAAAGAAAAACTGAAATGCCTCCTAAACACTTTAATAAAGAATAATGTAAAAAATTCAATTACTTTGATTACTAGAGTATATGCCTTTTGTTAAAATGACTTTTAAAGGATTCCTACTGTTTTTACTGAGTTGGAAACACTGATATTAATTTTTTTCATGATAGACAGTGCTAAAAATACATCCTAGTTGTTGTTATGGAAGATGTCTGTATTTTTTCATTCATCATAAATTTACATGCTAAAACACAGAAGCATTTTTATTTACCATGCGTATTATTGCCATTAATATTGTAATATCGGATAGAATCTAATTTGACGAAACGATCTTTCTGTTACAAATTGTTTATTTATTTTTACGCATGGAAAATTACTTGGCAACACTTTTAAATACAACTTTTTTCAAAAGTTTTTATAGAAATGTATACATTTAGTTTGATATTCACTAATGGTTTCTAATGTACACATTATGGTTTTACCTGTAGGGGAGGCTATTCAAAGACTTTATAGCTATCTGCGTGTAATTCAATCTTGATTATGCACATTGTTTTTTTTTTCAGTTGATACAAGGTGTGTAGACAAGTTTGATGTGTTGAGTTGGGAGATCCCCCTGCTTGTTTTGTGTTCCTGTGCACAGTCAGGCACTCACTTAATGTGCTGGATACAATCGTGCTGACCACCAAAAGAAAAATGTTGAGTGCCCTGACAGGCTCCAGCCTCTTCGGGTCTAAAACAATTTTCTGACTACTACATTGCAAAACCAGATAGCTGAAAGAGAGCAGTGTCATTTAAAGTTGCCTCTGAGATCAGCAGAAGTCCATTTTCCCTCTTCCATCTGTGCCCTTCAAGAGCAGGAGATGGAGTCTACATCTCAGAAGTTTGAGGAATAAAAGAAACAAAGGCAACTTTCCCTTAGGAAGTCTAAATTACTTACTCGTAACCTCAAAGTCCTTCAGTTTCACAATAAAGCCTAGGCTGTGCCCGCAGAACACTGACGTGGTGGTGCATGAAGAGAGGGCCTCTTCAGGGTTAATTCACCTCTGCATCTGTTGATGTTCTGTGGCCTTGAAGTCTCTAGAGTCTTCATGTACCTTTATTTCTTTTTGGTGTGTTTGGATCTCTGCCTGTTTACTTACAGCGCTCATGCTGTATGAAAAGAAGCAGGCTAGGATGTTTTATCTCTTGTCTGAGCTGCTTCAATTAAATTAATGGACCCATTCGGCTCACTCTTTCCCCTTTCAGATGCACCCCTGATGAATACATTAAAAAGATCTTAAGTCTCAAGATGGTACATCATGGTATTAGCCAGGCACTCATTTCCCTCTGCCTTCTTTTTCTGTAAATCAAATAATTAATGAGATCTCCACCTCAATAAAGCACTTCATCAATATTTTGTGGTAAAGGGAAAAAAAATGCCCTCTTTGCATGTAGTAGAGCTTTTATCTCCATCTATGCAGAATTTTGTGGGCAAATGTAGTAATATTGAAATGACAAAATATTGACTGATTCTTGCAGTTTGTTCCTCAGAGCTGAGAAGGGTTAGTTATAGGCTGTATATGCTGTTCAGCAGAGAAGTAAATGGCAGGCTTGTCAATATACCGTGGATATTTTGTGCTCAATATTTAAGCTGTAAACATCAAGTGGGATACATTAGTTCTGCCAGAATTTTGTGTCATTGAAGGAAGGCATAGCTTTTCTTTGGAATGCACATATGGTTTCTCTATGTGTGTGTGTTTTTTTTAATAAAAAGCGAGCACTTGTCTATATTTAGCTATGTTTAATTAATTCTTTTTATGTTTTAGGATATTTTGTCTTTTCAAAATGTCCTTTACTTTAAACTTTAGTTGAAAAATGACAACAGATGTTTAAATGACTGTAGTATATCTACTTTAACTTTCTGCCTGAGAAGGTCTCTTGTTATAGATTATACATACTACCTATTATGTTAGAGGAAGAAAGTCAAATTCTATTTGTTTTGTACAATGCTTTCCACTTGAGCTGGCAGCTATTTATCACTTCTGAGAAGAGGGCAACACCATAAAAATTGTGAAAACATCTCCCTCTTCGTCATTTTTACAGATGGAATCTTAATTGAAGAGACAGGTTTGTCTTATGGAAGTGTTTAGATTTTGTTTGGGTAAGTATTAATAAGCCATAGTTGATATTTCTTTGAACACCTCATCTCAATCAGTATACAAGTCAGAGTCTAATGGGAATTGAGTCTGGACAGAGATGAAGAAGAAAATATGAGAGATGAGAGACGACAGCGACAGAGAGCAAAAGAGAGAGAATTTAAATCTGATTCACACTGCAAGATATTATGCTTACCTCAGCACATCCAAGTCACAATAACTCAAAACACAATTTAGTAAACTACTAAATGGTAGGAAGGATATCGTCCTATGTTTGTAGATTGTGGATTCACACAACAAATTTTAATGCAGTAGGAGCCCTAAAGAACAAATATTAGCAAATGAAATGAGACAAAATTAGACAAAACTAAAAGGTTTGCTGCTTTCATAACAGTAATTGGATATGGTTGGCTTATGAAGAAAGGGGAATTTGCAGCAATGCTTTGGTGAAGAACAGGCATGCTCATGTGGAGGTATCAAAAATCAAAGTGTCAGAAATTTGTGAAAACATCATTTATGTCAAATCTTATGACATTTCACTCAGTTTCAACTGAATGTAAAAATTAAGTACAGGGACAGATCATGTGAAATATAATTATAAGTTTCATTTAAATCTATAAAGTATATATTGCATTCAGACATAACAGCCTCCTGCAAGAGTATGTAAAGAATTTGCCACCTGTTAACCTAAGAGGAAGATATTAATAAATTTTGAAGAGAATATATCTTTACATCTTTGTACCACAATACAATAGAATGTAAAGCCCAAAGTCACTATCAAAACGTTAAAAATTACTCAGAAATTCATTAAAATTTTCCAAAATTTAGTTTTTCCTAAAAGAAAATAAAAGACCATAGCAACAAAATTTTGGGTCTAAATAAAAAAAAAAAAATGTGTAGGAATTATCACGTTTCACCCAAAACCAGTTCACTCCTGCAGATCCTGTAGTTTTAATTAATTATGGGCTTTGTACAAATGTCTCATTAAATACTGAGTAGATATAAATTGTTTATAACATATATAAAGTATTAAGTCTAATAATACAGTAAAGCACATCAATTTAAGGGACAAAATTTACGTTATATGTAAAGTCCCTCTTGTAATCTTTTCTAATTTTGATCTAGTTTCTTTTCTCTCTGAGTTAACAACTATGTTAAGTCTTTTATCACCCCTGACTCTTCTGAATATTTCCACCACACCTATTTTATGCCAAATGATACATTGTTTAGTTGTGTTGAATGTTATATAAACAAAATGATATGAAATCCCTGACTGGCCCTTTTACGGGTCACTGTGTTCTAAATTAAACTATGTTGTGTTTAATCTAATTTAATTCATTTATTTTCTGCTGCATAGTAATCTACACCAGAGTTTGTGTACACATTTTTCTATTGATAATTAGTTGGGTGATGTCCAGATAGTTGCTAGTTGCATTTGTAACACTGTCACTAAGAACATGCATTGTCTCCTTGTACACTAAATAAATAAATAAATAAATAAATAAATAAATAAATAATTATACTTAAGTATTACATTGGAATTCCAGTCCAAGACAAGTAACATTTAAACTTCTTTGCTGAGATTTTTTTAAAGTACCTTCTTATATTAGGGTTACTCTTTCCAAAAATAAATGATTATTATGTCAATGCCATTAAGTAATAAGGTTCTTTTTTCAATTTGTGATGTCTGGGAGTGCCCAGCCATATCTGCTTTCATAATTCCAATATTTCATGTTTCCACAACTGACATATTCTTATATGCCTGAAATGTCTTTCAATTTATTGGCAAAATAACTTTTTTATTCATGAAAACACTATGTTCAAGGTAAAAAAATTGAAGGTTATAGAAAAGCACAAAAATTAAAAACAAAAATAAAAACTCAAGCATATAAATATGTACAGATGTATATATAAACATACACATAAATAAAATGACTATATATTAATTCCTGGCATTGAATCACTGGGTCAAACCTTCTTTGATACCAAACTCTCCTGGCTGTGGAGCACCGTTGGTTTTGTACTGTTGTTGCAACAAATTATCACAAGTTTAGGGGCTGAAAAGAATACAAATTTGTTATTTTACAATTCTGAAGATCGGAAATCTGAGGTGGGTTAGCAGGGCTGCAGTTTTTCTGGAGACTCTAGGAGAAAAGTCTGTTTTCTTGCCTTCTCCAGCTTCTGAAGACAGCCTGCATTAGTTCGCTCATAGCTCCAACTCTCATCTTAAATGCAAGAAGTGTAGCATCTTTCAATCTCCCTTCATCTGTCTCTGACCTTCCTGTTTTTTTCTTATAAGTACTCTTATAATTTCATTGTTCCTACCTGGATAACCCTGAATAATCCTCCCCATTTCAATCTCATTTTATTAATTACAACTCGCAGTGTCTTTTGCATTGTAAAGTAAGAGATTCACAGGTTCCAAGATTAAGGCATGGGCATCTTTGGGGGACCATTATTTAGACCACGATAAATACCTTCTCGATAATCTTATGTCTGAGTAGACTGCAAAGGGAAAAATCAATGGTGATTGAAAAGCTCCAAATTGAATCTTGTCTTTAAAAGATTCACTTATGGCTCATAAAGTAGACTTCTTACAAACCTATGGACACTGGATGAAAGTGTGTTTCTGTGCAGTGCCTCCCAGCCTTTGGAAGGGGACTCTGATGATAATGCTCATATCATAATGCTCTCTATAGTCAACAACTATAGCTTATCGGCTTGTTGTAAAAGGGAGTACGTTATTTACTACTCTTAAAATGATTGATACACAATTCTTCTTGCTTGGATGAACAAAACTTTTGGCACACCACCCACCAATTTTTCTATGTTAACTGTGGTTTACCTACACCTGATACTTGTATCTGAAAATATGTTATAGTTAGAAAACTCATTGTTTAAAAGTTGACTTTAAAGCTTTGGCAAAGCTTAGAGGCCAATCTCATTTGTCTCAATATTAATGAGGCCATTTGTACTGTCAGTAAAACTTGTCCTCCTACTTGATCAAATTTGCAAAGCAAATAGTTTCACCTTTTGCTACCTAGGTCATCTTGGAGTTAATGTAATATTTTGTGCTGTAGGAGGCCAAGGGATTCATTTTTAAAACAAAAGAAAAATATTATCTCTATCAGGATATCAAAAGGCAGCCTATCAGATATATTAATAAAAAAAGTCAAATGGTCTTCTTATATACATTTACCCATTGCAGAGGCAATCACTGACTGAATGAATGTGTTATAACAGCTAGGGCTCGAATTAGAAGACATTTAATTATGAGGCACATAAATGAATAATAAAATATTTCTTCCTAAATATTAGTATAAATATAGACAACTGTAGCAGAAAATGATAAAATTATGCTAGCAAAATTTTGTGTAATTAGATTGAAAGGTTTTCAACATTTTAATGAACCAAGATTCAGAAGGAATAACTGTTAACAAGTAAGACACTGATAAAATATGAGAGCAATGGCCACCCTGAAGGACACTAGAGTCCTTGGGGTTGCTTGACAGTATGCTGTCATCTGAATCTTATTTAAATTGCTGTTTTTTACAATATGGCATAGACTCCCTTTTTCTGGTTCTTCCCCTGTAAATACAGCTAAGTGTTCCAGAAATTATTCAACAGACAATCATAAATGGACTTGGAACTCTGAACAGTCTAAAGAAAAAGATGAATTCATGGCCTCAAATTCTCCGAGTTTTCTTTTTGTCTCTCAAATATCCCACTGTAGGTACCAAAGAGTCTTGTGGACCAAAACAAGAAAAAAAATCCCTGTGGAGGGACATCCCTTGCCCCACCACTAAGGAGCCAGCAAGCCTGATTGGCAGGGACCCACACCAGCAGTCCAGGCATCTCCAAGCCATTCACTTTTTGGCTTATTGGCACAAAGCTTCTTCTGACTCTTATTATAAAAAAAATAGAGGTAGGTATGGTTAAGCAACATTTAGCTCTGACAGAAAGTTCACAGTCTTTTCAGGCAAAAGGAAAAGAATAAAACTTTTGCATAGAAAAAAATTTAAGTGCAAAACAGTAAAGTTAGATCTAATTAAATCATGGTATTTCCAAAGCTGTTTAGAATCAAAATGTGTTATGTTAGGTTAGACCATGTAATCGTAGGGAAAATTGATGCAGAGATTTGTTGAGGCCCGGCACGCTGGCACTGCCTGAGTAGCCCTCCAGACCCCACTGTCTATCTGCCTTTTCTTCCACCTACTCTCTCCTCCAGGTGATGAACATCTCTGAGTTGGGGTCAGGCATCCCGCAGGCCGGGAGTCTCCCGGCAGACGTGCCGGTCCCCCACAGAAAGTCACTTTAAGTTTTTCACAAATGTTTCTGAAATGACTGAATAACCTAATAGAAATAAATTGATCCTTGCCTCACACCATATACACAAATTAATTTGAAATTGATCAGTAACAAATCTAAAAGCTAAAATTATGAAACTTTTAAAATAAACCATAGGAGAATATTTTTTTATGAACTTGGAGAGGCAAAGCCTTTTTAGATAATACACAGAAAGTACTAACCACAAAGAAAAACAATTATATTTAACTCAATCAAAATTAAATACTTTTCTTCTTTAGCATATTACCACTAGGAAAATAAATAGCCAGGGCTCAATGCGGTGGAGCACGCCTGTAATTCCAGCACTTTGGGAGGCTGAGGCAGGCACATTACAAGGTTAAGAGATTGAGACCAGCCTGGTCAATATGGTGAAACCCCATCTCTACTAAAAATACAAAAATTAGCTGGATGTGGTGGCAGGTGCCTATAATCCCAGCTACTCGGGAGGCTGAGGCATGAGAATTGTTTGAACTGGGGAGGCGGAGCTTGCAGTGAGAAGAGATCGTGCCATTGCACTCCAGCCTAGATAACAAAGTGAAACTTCATCTCAAAAAATAAAAAATAAATAAATAAATAGTCAGATCATCATAGACTGGCAGAAAACTTATCATTTAAATATATACCTAAAAGGACTTAGATTCAGAATAAAGTACTTCTATAACTCAATAATAAAGCAACAACCAAAAAATAGACAAATTAAACAGACATTAAATAACAAAAGACATGTAATAACTAATAAACAAATGAAACAGTGTCCAGAATTATTAATTATCAGGGAAATACAAGTTAAAACCACAATGACCGATCATTGTACACCCACCGGGATGTGTCAAATTAAAATTACAACTCTGACTACTGCACCAAATGTTGGTAAGGGAAAAGCAACTGAAACTATATTATTTTGCTGGTGGATATGTAAAGTGGTATAATTCCTTTGGAAAATTATCAGATTCTTATACATTTGAACACATACCTACCTTATGACCTAGCAATTCCACTTCTGGATAGAATTTTTTTTTAAAAATAGGTCTATAAAAAGATTTATACAAAAATGTTATAGCGGTTTTATTCACAATATTCCAAAGCTAGAAACATCCCAAATGCCCACAGACTGAAAAATAGGTGAATACATTGAGGTATGTTATTTAATGAAATACTATTCAACAACATGGACTAAACTCTAAAATATTTTTCTGATACAAAAAGTCAGAACTCAAAGAGTATATTCTGTATTACTCTATTTCTATGAAATTTCTCCTTTGAACTGAAAGGCACTGATGACCTAGGAAGTGGCCTGACAGAATTTTCTAGGTTGATGAAGATGTTCTATTATCTTTATGGGTGTGGGATACACAGGTGTATGCATTTGTCAAAATTTATCAAACTGTGTGCTTAGAGTCTGCATTTCATGTTGTAAAAATTACACTTCAATAAAAACACTACAATTAAAATAAAATCTCCTAAGATATAAAATAATAACAGCATAACTAACTTTTAAATAAAAGGAAATGAACTTTTAACATGAGAATAAAGACCTGAAATACAGAAATCATTATTTAGATGGGGTTGGAGAAAGGAAGATAAAGGTAATATAATGGGCACTGACTGGTAGACCCTCTCAGCAACATTGTTGAACAGCTGAAGTGAAAAGTCACCATCAAGAGGGTGGACAAAACTAAAGTCCTGCATTTCCCATCCTACCTTTTTTCTAGTGCTTGTACAGCTTATAGCAAAACTTCAAGAGCTAGAACCATCTATCTGAGACAATTCTTTTCTCATTATACCACTAATGAGGTTTATGCCTTTCCCTGCTTTCTCACCTCTATGATTAAAATTCTATGGTGACCTTTAAGTTGAATTACTCTTTCTTTTATCCAGAAATTGAATTAACCAGAGCTTTATCCAAAGCTTAAATTACCTGTAAACCAAATTGCTCTGTAGAACAGAGGGAGAAATGCAGCAAGAAACATCAAGAAACTGGATTCAATGTCTCTAGAATGCTGCAAAAATAGAAGTTCTGCTTGACTTAACATTTATGGAATTTACCTTGAAGGATATTATTTTACTATCAAGCTACCTTCTCTTCCTTCCTTGTCTCTGAAATAAGAATTATAACAATAAATAAAATGTGGAGTCTTCTTAAAAAATGAGATTTGCTCTAATTTAGCCTTTAAGCCATTTTGTTAATTGCTTTTTATTTTTTAAGGCTGCAAAATAAAACTTAATACAGAAAAGGATTATAATTAACCACTGGGAAAAGTGCACACAAGCTTAGAATTAGCATTGTTAAATTTCTGAGGAAAAAGGGAAAGGATTAAGATAGAATTGCTTTTTTTTTTTATAGGGATAGGGGAAACATCTCTCATTGACAGCGGCTCCACCGATTTCCAAATAATTCTGCTGCCTGCATCTCCCAACAGACCATGTGCTTTCTTTCAGGACACCCATGGAAGGTCTAGCAATCTTGACTGCATGGGGCATCCATCATTTTGCATTCATTACTTCAGTCTTCTAAGACTGATGACTGCACTTCCCTCTAAAGCAAAGCAAAGCAAAGCAAAGCAAATGTGATCAATTATTGCTCCTGCTCCCTTGTTAGCACAGTATTAGCTTCTGCAAATTACGGAGTAGGGTAAAATTATAAAATTACATATAAATGGTATTAGCAGGACTCATATGCTCTTGATTGAAGACTGTCTATTAATGGGAATTTCAAAGAGAAGGAAACTTTATCAATAAACGTAGTCCCTGGGCTACAGAACCACAAGGAAATTAGACAAGCATGATAAGAAACCAAGCAATTTAAGGGGGCAATATTTGATGAAATAGGGATACCTACTCATACCATCACAGAGCAACAACACAATAATATTATTCCTCTTTGTGAAAAACAATGGTTTTAAGGTATACAGCTATATGGAAATAACTGATTTAAAAAAATAATGAAAAATCCTATAACTACCAATTGTACACAGAAAAGGAGATGATATAATGAATCCCTATAAACTCATCATTTAGATTCATTAATTTTCCAGCAAAAATAAGCCACACCTGTTTATTATTTTCGTCTTTGCAGATTTAAAAAAGTTTTTCCATAAGTTATTAGGTTACAGGTGTTATTTGGTTACGTAAGTTCTTTAGTGATGATTTATAAGATCCTGATGCAACCACAAACCGAGCAATATACACTGAGACATATGTGTCGTCTTTGCTAAAAATTTTAAAGCAAATCCCAGCAACATGTAACATCCTGCCTAAAATGCTTCAGTATCCATCTCTAGAAGCACAAACATTTTACCACAAAATAACAGTGACATTATCTCACCTATATATTAACAATAATAATGTCTTGGTATCATGTCTAGTGCATACTAAAATTTTTCTAACGGTTTCAAAAATGTCTTTTTTTTAGTTGATATGCTCAAATTAAGATTCAAATACTATATTTGGTAAATCTCCCAAGTCATTTTTCTTTCTTTCTTTTTTAAATTTATAGCCAGTCTCCTCCTCCTCCCCCTCTCCTTTTTTCCCATGCCATTAACTTTTGGCAGAAACTGTGTCAGTAGTCCTATAAAATGTTCTTCATTCCAGATTTCTCTGTTTGTTTCACTGTGGTGTCATTTAACTGCTTCCCTCACCCCACTATTTCTTGGTGGCTGGGAGTTAGTGATAAAGGCTCAATTAGATTCAGGTTCAACTTTTGACAGAAATGCTTCACAGATGGTGCAGTCTGCTTTATGTTACATTACATTAAGAGGAAAAATAAGTTCTAGTGTTCTTGTTCCAAATTCAAGTTATAACGCAAACCTGGTCCTTCTATTGTCTAGTTCTCCTTCAACGTTTTATCCAATGGGTTTAATCACTGATTAACATTGCTTTGATCAGTTATTTCATTAACATTGTAAAATGGTGACTTTTATCATTCTTATACGTTAACAAACTGCAATATTTCTATAAAAAGGGCGTTTCATCATCAAGTGGTTATTTTGATTACTGAAAAATACAGCTCCTTTTAAAGTCAGAATAAATATTGAATTTTTTCCCCTTTAATTATCACTTTTCAGAGCAAGTAGTTGGTGCCTTAATAATTTCCAGAGAAATTTTGAGAAAGAGTTCCCAAGCAGAAACCAAACTGTAGGCTAACCATCTCCATTATTTTTTAAATTCTAGCTCAAGACGCAGGTTTCCAGAATAATTCCAATCTCAAATCCTCTTTTTTACCCTAAATTTCTGTAAGATTAATGTGTCCTGTCATTTTTTCATTATATCAGAGTACATGAAAAAATTATTAAATTCCAAACAGCAATCTCAGAGCTTCTCACATATGCCCTCCTTTCCTACCTTTCAGTTCACCTTGGTAACATTCTTTCTCCCTCCCCCATCCTCAGAATGTTCCCCTCTCTCAGCCCTCCAGCCCAGTATACCTGTGTACTGGAGCCTCTCCAAGGCAGGGCCCCTGGTGATCCACAGAAACCTTGAGATGCCAAAGACTCTCTCTAAAGGAAATGGAGAAGATGAACTTTTCTTGTGTGGGTGGGAAATTCTGTTAAAGTAACATAAGAAACCACCATGGCACATGTATACCTATGTAACAAACCTGCATGACCTGCACATGTACTCTAGAACTTAAATTAAAAAAAAAAAAAAAAAAAAGAAGGTGACTGTGGGATGACTGATTACCACACTCCCTGGGTAAGGACTGCAAGAAGCTGGGGGAGTTTCACCCAGAGCAGAGTTCCAGGGATATAGTCACTGTTTTCAAACATCAGAATGGCTGTCTGTTCTTTGGAGTCTCCAGGGCGTAGGTTCTCTCCTGGCACTCAGTGAAAGTGAGTTGAGTGAATATAAAACAATCAGTCAATTCGTAAAAGAGAAGCATAACTAACATCCCTAGCAGAGAGTGAAGACGGATAGTAGAGTACTGTCAGGCTTAGTAGAATCCTTGGCTCTTCAATTTCAATCCAAGATGTATAGATATATCCAAGTGTAATTACAAAGAGTCAAAGGTACAATTTAGGAGACAATGAACTTCCTTTACTGGCAATATTACATCTAGATGACCTGGCATCTGTTTCTCATGGGTTCATGCTTTGGGGAATAGAATGAAAAATAAATCTCCTGAGTTCTAAAAACAACAACAACAACAAAACTACTGCTTATTCTGATGCTGGAGACAGTGTTAGTCAAACAGATCATTGCATTTTTACACAAAAACACTTTAACTCTTTCACTGTGTATGAAGCAATAGCCATACCACCACTTACTAACACAGCAGCCAGAGTCTGAGAATATGTAAACACAAGGAAATGATATCTGGGGTGTATCTTTGGAAATAAGATTAAGAACTGCTAAAAGAGAGTACTGGTGAGCTCTAAGCTGTGAGGCTATTGGGTAGCACTTGATTCTGTGACACAGGCAGCCTGCTGAGCCCTGGTAGTCATCTTTCGTAAACGTGCTTTTGCACATACAAGCTATTTATGGATTGAACTCTTGAAGAATGACTCAAAGCATGTTATATTTGTGACAAACAGCATGATGGCCCTTTAAAAATATCCACACCTGAATTCCTGGAATATGTGAACATGTTGTATTCCATGGGAAAATGGACTCTGCAGATGTAATTGTGGTTACAGACCTTAAAATACAGAGATGATTCTGGATTGTCTGGGTGGGACATACTGAATCATATGAGCCTTTAAAAGCAGGGAATGTTCTCTGGCTGGAAGCAAAAGAAGGATGTAGAAGAAGATAAAGTCAAAGAGATTCCAAGCTTGAGAAGGATTC
Organism: Cacajao melanocephalus; assembly: GCA_963573385.1. NCBI lineage: Eukaryota > Metazoa > Chordata > Mammalia > Primates > Pitheciidae > Cacajao > Cacajao melanocephalus. The sequence goes on from CAUYLG010046277.1 coordinate 26,288, forward strand.
CATGTTTGCTGGCTCTGAGATGTCGGGGCCCACAGGCAAGAACAGGGGGTTGGTTCCCTGTTGACAGCCAGCAAAGAAACAGGAATTTAAATCCTGCAGTCACATGGAAATGGATTCTGTCAACCAACTGAATGAGCCTGGAAGCAGATTGTTTCCACAGCCCAACTGTTCATCACATTGACATCATCTTTCTAAAACCCAGAACAGAGAAACCAGTGGAATCAACTCAGACTTGTGACCTATAGCATTGTGAGAGAATAAGTTTTGGTTGGTTGAAGTCCCTAAGCTGTGCTAACTTTTATGGAAGCAACAGGAAAGCAAATTAATATTGCTATTGTGTCTACACTAGCATTTCATAAAAGGGCATCATACTCTTTGATTAATAGATTACCAATTGTTTCCTGACTGCAGACTGAGTCACCACAGTGTAGATGAGGAACTGCTCTCTCCCTCCAACCCTTGATACTCCCCTCTTTCTAACTTGTCCCTAAAACATAGGGCTACTATTTCAGCTATATTATTTTGTTCATTATTTTCCCGGCCACATTATTATTACTACGTATATTATTAACAAAAGTGTTCTAATTATTTTGCTTTGCTGTACCCTTGGAACCCAATAATTGTTTATAGGATAATTATTTATAGGATATATATAGGATATATATATATACACACACATATAGGATATACATACACATATAGGATATATATATACACACACACACACATATGTATACATAAATATCCTATAAATATATATACATATTATATATATATATAATATATATATATATAAAATCATACCATCATTTATAGGATGAATATAGATCATTTATAGGATGAACATGTATATTCAAATTTGAAACACTGACTTAGCAGTGATCTTCTGGAATATCTCTTGTTTGGAAGTTAGGAACTACACGCATTTTACACAATGATGAGTTTCCCAATGTCATGTAAAAGTGCGATACTAAAAGTAATAAAATGTTAACATATAAGACTAATTGGTTTCACAATCAATAGGTTATATAAAAAGAAGGTTTTAAAGGGCAAGGCAAATACTTTCTTTTTTTGAATAATGTGCCCCTTAAGCTGTTTTCCACAGAGAGAGTAATCAGGAATGACTATTATTAAACCAAGCTAATTTCATCCTTTTGTGGAAAAAAAAAAGAAGAACGTTGAAGGAATCATGCCAAATGAAGCTACACCATTTTGACGGAGATAAACGAATAACAAGGTTCAGTCCTACAGGCAAAAAAGACCAGAAAAGACACCAAAATGATTTCATAAATGATGAAAATCATGTAAGAAAAGCTTTCTAGATGATGGGTTAATGGGATGTTACTAATGTAAATTTTATGCCTTGTTTAGCTTTTTCTTCTGGTGGAATTTTCCAGTGTGACACCTATATTTAATATCAGAGTTTCTAGAAAAGTAAAAGACCTATAATGATATTTCGCCTGCAAATTCCTTGGAAGATTTGGGGGAGACCGAAATATCAAAGTCACATTAGAAAAAGTAATTAACTTAAATCCCTTTTGGGAAAGGCAAAAAGAAAAGTGAATCAGAAATAAAAATTATCTTACAGAGAACATTTAAAAAGTGCCAAACAGCACATGTTAGTTAGCTATTGTTCCTGAATACTTTGTCCTTTGAGCTTGCAGACTTTTTAGTCACAAGGCACTGCACCATCATATTAACCAAACAATTTACATCACAAAGGAACTATAATATTCTTTTAAAACGAAGAGAGGGTGAATTAATAAGAACCATTATCGTACTAGATTCCTTCAATCTCAACGGAATGGCCAAATGCTAGCTGGGAAAATTACTTCAGACTTCTTAACTGCTATAATTGAAGTGAGATTTTTCTCTCTGTGTGCATGTGCAGAATATAAATATTTAATTTCATCCGTTCAATGAGTAATATCACAGGACTGCTATTTTACAGAACTAACGTTGGAGAATTGAAGGGTGAGCTTGGGAGTGGCCCATGTATTACTAGAGAGCCATTTTTTTTTCTCAGAGTTTCAGCGAGCAGGTGTTCATTTCCTCCTTTTTCTTTCTCCAAGAACAGTAGAAGCAATCTGTGTTTCTGCCCAGAAGGTAGCCCTGTTGGATGCTATCAACACAACTGTGAGACTATTAATGATTACATTAAAAAACCTAGCTACCTTCTGCTTCAATTAGTTTCCTCTCTACTACGTAAATACACACGAGGGTTTGGAGACATATGACTATCCTTTTCTTCTTAAAAGGCTTTCATGTTCTCAGAGATTCTAGGCATAAACCATCCCATTGACTTGCCAAGGGACTGCATCAACTACCTGGTAAAAAACGTGATGTTTTGCACTTCCCCTGGTGAGACTAGTACTCCATAAAGGTAGTTTTTGGTAAAGTTATTTTATTAGTATAAAATCTCAAACTAATCTTTCCTAATGCATTTTGACAGAGTATAAGCTATAAATCCATTTCCCATCTGAACTTGCTTTTCTTTTTTCAAAGAGTGAAATGATGTGAAACTATTTTCAAATAGTGAAACAATTTTTTTTTAGCATCAACCAAGGATTGAATGTTCCTTCAGATTTGGTGGTTTAATTATATTCTCCTTGTTCCACAGAAGCCAGGTGACTATAATGTAATTTAATTTATGGTCTTATATTTTGAGGTATTTAATATATACTACATGTATATTCCTTGATATGGATCTCTTAATATGTATGTGTCTGTGTATTATTAATATATGTTAGTCTATACCAGAGAGCAGCTTGATTCATCATGTACTCATTATTTGCTTTGTGAGAAGCGAACCTAACTTAAATGTAAAATCTCTTCCATTATTCATAGTCAGCTGAAATTCTCCTATGAAACAAGCATTTTTTTTAAATAAAGAAGTATATTGCCCTAATAATCACTTATCCTTTAGAGCTAAAGACTCTCTCTGAGGAGCTCCTCTCTGAGAACCAGTGAGAGCAGAGAAAAGACCTGAGGCCTCGTACCTGATATGGTGCCAGAGCAGCAGGGTATAGAAAGGATAGGGCGGGGTGGGGACAGCTGAAAGTAGAATGAGGAGACACATTGTGATTGTCTAGGAAGGGGAAGGTCCCGTATTGACTGTTTTTTTCCTACTTTTTAAATTATTACAGAGTTTTTTCCTACTTATATAAGAACTCTCCACTTTAAACATTTTCAGGCTAACCTGTGCGTCTTACTAACAGAATAGGTAAATGCCTCTATCAAGGTAAATGATCTTTTAAAAGATAGATATTATTTTAACAAAGTAAATAGTTCCTATTTTTGCAAAAATAAATTTCCTTAAATTAAAACAAACTAACAGAATAGGTAAATGCCTCTATCAAGGTAAATGATCTTTTAAAATATAGATATTATTTTAACAAAGCAAATAGTTCCTATTTTTGCAAAAATAAATTTCCTTAAATCAAAACAAACAAACAAAAATTCCAGTGTGGGAAAACAAAGACTAAACGACAAAGTTTACTCCAGAACACCGGCCTCCTTCCTCTTGCTGGGACACCTCAGACACAGGCTTGCCTTCAGTCTCTGGACTGACCGCTCCCCCTATCTGGATGTTCTTCCTCCAGATAGTCACATGGTGAATGCCTGCACCTCTTCCAAGTCTTTGATAAATGTCACCTTCTTCCTGAGGCCAATTCCCACCACTCTATTTAAAATTATAAGCCATCCTCACAACCCCAGGCTCCTTCATCCCCTAACATTGCTATTATTTGATTTTTTTCCTTCCATTAGTGGGTAGGCCCTACATGGAAAATCTTCTACTTATTCACTTATGTATAACATGGTCTTCACTCAACAAATTTTGTTGAATGAATGAGAAGAATAATCAAGATTTTTTTTTACATTAAGGATATCGAAAAGCATACAAATATAATCTGATTTGTGTGGATCAAGATTGCAAGTAAAATGTGTGGGGATCACTGAATAATTAGGCTAAATGGATATATCACAGGATGGGGACTGTTTTCAAACTCTGCTTTCCCAAAGGGTTTAAGCATAGATGATCATATATTTATTTACTATAAAATACAGTAATGATTATTTACAAATGTTCAATTTGGCACTTCTTCCCTAGAGGACACTGGGCTTCTAGGGAGTCTTCATGAGCCAAACATCATTAATATTATATTTTCAAGAACTGCTGAGCCAGGAGGTCATTTGAAACTGGATCTGAACGTCATGATTTGATGACATTGTGAAACTGCTCTTTAAAAATACTATAGTTGGCTGGGAGCGGTGGCTCATACCTCTAATCCTAGCACTTTGCGAGGCCTAGATGGGCAGAGTGCCTGAGCTCAGGAGTTCGAGACCAGCCTGGGCAACATGGAGAAACTATCTCTCTACTAAAAATACAAAAAGTTAGCTGAGCATGGCGGTGGGTACCTATAGTCTCAGCTACTCAGGAGGCGGAGGCAGGAGAATTGCTTGAACCTGGGAGGCGGAGGTTGCAGGGAGTTGAGATTGTGCCACTGCACTCCAGCCTGGGTGACAGAGCAAGACTCTGTCTCAGAAAAAGAAAAAAAGAAGAAAAAAACCCCACACATCCAAAATAATAGTCCACATTTTATTGAAAACTAGAGAACAGAGAACAAGACCAACCCAACTCAGGGTACATGCCTACTTGCTTGTAAATTTATCAATCAATTCTGAACATGTACACTGTAATTGAGTGCCTCTCTTGATCAGGATTCCCAGCCTAGTCTGACTCTTTTATTCTGCCTTTATGTAGCTCCCCTACCACAAAAAGGGGAAGAAGAAACCCCTATTCTTCCTTTTCATGAATAGAGTAGAACTTCAGTCATTCTTTGTTAGAGATTACTTGAGACAGAGTATTCAACCAGTCACATTATTGTTTATAAATAAATTAGAAACAAAATTGGATATTTTAACTTTGTAATAGGATAAAATGGCATTTGAAATTGTAACAATCAGAATTACATTTGCATCAACTTTTGATTTTAGTGATATCTTCCATTCACTTATTCTAAAGTGGAAAGATGCTTTTTAGAATGCCAACAAAATAAAAATTAATATTAAAGTTTCTATCTACATTGAATCAGCAAGTATGCATTAAATTCTGGAACATGCAAGAGGTTGGCTGAGACATATTCCAACTAAAAAAAATATTTCAATGGCAGGAAAGAACCTACTGATGATATGGCAAGCTCTTTGACATATTATCTATTAATAATTCTGTCCTTAACATGAACCATATGAGGTACATATTATTATAGCTTTTTTTTAGTACAGAAAAGTGAAGATAAGGGAGAAAATAGATTTCTTAAGATCACAGAGATTGTAAATCCAAGTCTACTTTGCCCAACTACAGCTCTGAGTCCTCTGATCTTCCAAAATAATATGCTTCTGGTGTGCTGAAAAATAAACTTATATTATTGATGTATATCTCTATCTATATATTTGATATATATATCAATTATATAGTTGAAGGTTTTTAAAAATTAAAACTAAATAATGTCTATTAAAAAATTAAATAATTAGGTTTAGCAGTACTTAGCATTTGCCACACAAAATACTTATAAATAAATACTTTCCAACATCCACTTTTACTGTTTTGAAGCATACATTGAATAAAAGCTTAGAGCTGATTCAGATGAGTCGTCTGTTTAGTCACGTTTACAAATGTCTACCCAAAACAAAGCCAGCAGTTTCTAGTAAAACTCATTGTGATTTGAAGCTAAGACCTTGACTCAAAAATCAAATGTGACTGAGCTGAATCAGAAGCTCTCCAGCCTTTCTCAGCACCTCACATGGGAGCGAAGAAGAGATTCTATATTCTTACATAGGTTCCAAGTAACTGAGAACAAATAGGTTTTGTCTCTGCAATGTAGATTTTCTCATTAGCAAACCAGATTGTGTCTCATTCTCTATACAAATTGTAGCATAACATACCAGAATACAATATGGAGCAAAATAAATTTGCTAGTTGTGAAGCCAATAACTGATAAGAGCAACTGCAGCTGAAGACAAAAAAAAAAAATAATGATGCAGAAACGCTGGTCTAAGAGAAGGGGAAGATCAATGGCAGATTGTATTTTACATCCCTGGTGGAGATGCATAGTAAAGGCTAAGGGAATTTAGAGCTTATCTGGCCTGACCCTGATGCTACCCATGGGAGATGAATTTCTTTTTTTTTTCTTTCTTTTTTAAAAATTTATTTATTATACTTTAAGTCTAGGGTACATGTGCAGAAGATGCAGGTTTGTTACATAGGTATACACGTGCCATTGTGGTTTGCTGCATCGAGGGAGAGGAGTTTCAATCCATTTCTGCTGAGAGGACTTGGGCAAGTTGTTTTTCTTTCCATATCTGATATTCATTTGAAAGGAGGAAATAAAAGAAAATGCACTGTTCACTATTACTGTGAGGATCAGCACTAGTTCCCAGCACCGTGCCTGGCACCGATGCAGGTTCTCAGTACGTAGTAGGCTGTGTTATTTACAGATGGGTAAGCTGAGGGCCAGAGAGGAAAAGTAAGCTCCGAGATGGCATTAGTGTGTGCTGAAATTGGAAATGAGAGAAAACAGATCAATCTGAAATATGCCACATCAGATCAATACTAGAGAGCTTTCCAGTCACACTGTACCTCATCTAGGCTCATCGAGGAAGGCAAGCTACCTGCTCATGCTGCCTGTAGTGGGTGGTAGGATTCCAGAAGTAAAGCTGTTCTCACTAACTGCTAGATTGTTTTCCTTTCCCTTCTGGTTGGCTGGGAACCTCTCCTAAAAGCCAAACCATTCTTCCCAGATCCCTGCCAACTCAACAAAAACTCAATTTATTCCATGTCATGGGCTCATCTTGGTGCTTTAGAAAATTAAAAAAGGAGTATGTCCTATTGCCTGCCTTTGAGTTTTCAATATTATTAGAAAGATAAACCATGTGTATTCCTAACCATAGTCAAAACCAGAATAAGTTCCAGAAACACATTACTACACATTTTAGAAAGAGAAATCCCATCTTCTTTGGGATGGTCAATAAGGACTTTATAAAAGATTTAACTGGGTTTTATAGGATGAGAAGGAATTTCACATTAGAGTGCTAAATCTGTTAACAAAGGAGATGCTTTCTAGCAACTTTTTAATGTGGTCTTAAATTGCCCTATCAAACAGAGAAGTAACGTTGGAGGCACAGAGATTAATTACAGATGCCAGGTAAGGGCAGAAAAAATTGAACGATGGGGACAGGGGTTAGACACAGGGAAGTGTCATTAGTATCAACCAATTTATGTCAAATTTAGAGAATGAGTGCAAATATACACATAGGAGTCTTTGGGAGAATAGAAAGAATCAGGTAATTTGAGGAGGAGGGAATGCAGTACATAGTTGCCAAAGATAGCCAGCAGCAATCCCTTTTCCATTACATGCATGAGAGATGGAATTAATTTCTCTTCCCCAGAATCTTGGCTGGCCCGTGACTTTCTTTGATCAATATAATGCTGTAGAGTGATGCTGCCCTGCCTGCGCCTGGATGTTATGGGTCCCAGAAGTTCCTGCTTTCACTTTACTGGCTCTCAGCTAACAAAGCTGCAAAGAGGTCCAGAATATCCTGTAGTATCCTACAGAAAGAGACCTTATGGAGAGGCCAGAACAATGGGACATCATATATAAAGAGAGAGGAGAGGGGAGAGGAGGAGAACTGAGGTACCCCAGGAGACTTAGTGCCAAGCTCCCAGATGTGTCAAGTCAAAATTTATTAACAATCACAGAAGCCTCAAACCACTTTTTATGATTTTTTTTAAAAAGTGAACAAATCACTAAAGAATGAATCTCAAACATCTTTTGAGTACTTCTCATATGACTGGCAAGTGTTATGGGGGCATCGATGAAAGCGCCAGAGAAATGGCAGATATTGTAAACCAGACGTTAAGGAGGAGAAGAATTTTCAAGTTTTACTCCACATATATGTATATTGTTTGAATTTTTACAATGATCATGTTTTCAGGTATATAATTTTAAAAGCTTTGATTTTAGATATTTGACACTGGAAACACACATGGAGATGTCACTGGCATAAAGGTGATAGCAGCAGGTGCGGGAAAGGATATAGTTGGACAGAACCACACATATGTAGATGTGAAATAGGTGGTCTAAGGATTAGACCTGGCAACACATTCTTAGAGAATGAGAAGAAGCCATGGCCACAGAAAGAAGAAAACATTTGTTTAAAAGGTAAGTGAAAAGACAATAATATACAACGTACATAAAATAAAAGAGAAGTTAGAACCCAAACTATCTTTTATTCATGATTTCATGCTTAACTCAAACCAGCTCTTAGAGAAACTGTCCTGATTCTCACATTACCAGCCAAGGCATATTAGAAGCTCCTCCCTCAATCATGTTTCTAGAAAACCTGATATATTCCCCCATCATATATTGATCTGTTTGTTGGTCTACCTTATCTGCTAAACTCAACCACATATGCAGAGACCAATAACTTTTATCTTTAGCACACAGCAGGTGCTTACTATGAAATATAAACACTTTAAGGTTAAGTAATAGGCACCTGATTGGTGGATGGATAGAATGACTAAGTCCTAATTTGGGAAGCCGAGGCAGGTGGATCACAAGGTTAAGAGTTCAAGACCAGCCTGGCCAAGATGGTGAAACCCCATCTCTGCTAAAAATACAAAAAAAAAAAAAAAAAAAAAATTAGCTGGGCATGGTGGTGGGCGCCTATAATCTCAGCCACTCAGGAGACTGAGGAAGAGAATTACTTGAAACCCAGAGGTGGAGGTTGCAGTGAGCTGAGACTGCACCACTGCACTCCAGCCTGGGAGACAAAAACAAAACAAAACAAAACAAAGAATGATATTGAATCATTTATCATTATGATTGAGAGGAAGCTGTTGGAAAGCAATAGCACAGGAATGAGAGGAGATTCCAGGTCTGGATTTCTTTTTCTTTCTTTTTTTTTTTTTTTTGAGATGTTGTTTCACTCTAGTCATCCAGGCTGGAGTGCAATGGCACAGTCTTGGCTTACTGCAACCTCTGCCTCCCAAGTTCAAGCAATTCTCCTGCCTCAGCCTCCCAAGACTACGGGTGTGCGCTATCACACCTGGTTAATTTTTGTATTTTTAGTAGAGACGGGGTTTCACCATATTGGCCATGTTGGTCTTGAACTCTTGACCTTGTGACCTGCCCGCCTTGGCCTCCCAAAGTGATGGGATTACAGGCGTGAGCCGCAGCTCCCAGCCCAGGTCTGGATTTCTATTCTGCCTCAGAGGATAACTGGATTATGAGGTGAGACAAGTGCTCTGATGCTCATCAATGTAGGGTTCTAAGAACAGGGAAAAGGCAACTCAGGACAAGCTGCTGTTAGCCACAGAGGAACCCACATTCATATTCTTTCTTAAACTTAAACACTGTACTGACCATAGGGAAAGAGGTCACATTTTTTGGGGCAGAAGGTTTTGTGCCGGCTAATTTTTGCTAAAGTCAAAAACAGAATTTCTACTTCTAATGGGTGTTTTCATTTTAAATTCTCAGTAAAAACATTTTTAAGCTGGTTTGGTCTCTTTCTCTCAAATAACTATAGAGATGTGACTTATAGTACTTTTCCTCTAAAGCCATTTTACAATCTAATTTTCACAATCATAGATTTTTCTCTTGTTCATCATTTCATTTGTCTCTTTATTAGTTTTCATTTCAATTATTTAGACTTTTTATTATAATTATTACCATTATTATTATTGCTGTTTCAAAATAGTTGTTTTTTCTGTCTGAAGTGAGGCTTTTGAGAAGTGAAAAGTAACATACATTATCTTAAAAGTGCAGATTGATAGCTTGGTGTGGGAGGTGGTGAGTTTAAAAACTGAAGCAGAAGAGTGGGCAGCACCTTGAAGGTCATGCTCAAGGCCTCTGAGTTTTATCTTAGATGCAGTGTGAAGTCTTCAGAAGGTTTCAAAAGGAGAGTAATCTGATAAGATTTTGTAGCATTGTGGAGCAAACTCTCCCTGCCCAAAAGAACACCAGGGAATGGTGTAGAATTTCCAGTGTGATTCCACACTTCTCTCTGGAAATACCTTGATAAATAGAGGTCACCACACTTTCCATGGCTAACAGGTGTTTTTCAACCATGAACAGCTTGGCTTTTAGAGAATCTATTAATTATCAATTTATGAAAACAGACCATAATATATGAAAAAACTCCAAGTCATATTAGTAGATGACTTTATAGATCTGGCAGCTTTTCAAGTGAGTGCTTCTGGTATTTATAAAGATCTAGATGCACAATCTGGAATTAGACTAGATCATAATCCATCTAACAATTTGGTAATAAATTGAAAAATTCAGAAAGGTTGCCTCAGGCAATGGCACCATTGCTCCATGATTAAGAACACAGTCAAAGCTGCTGTGAGCTACAGAGGAACTTACATTCATATTCTTTCTTAAACTTAAAAAGACAGACATGTAAATGAGTCAAAGAAATTAAGTGCAGGCAATAGGGAGAATAAATTTGATTCGTTTCCCTATTGCGGAGAGAGCTCTGTGGCAGTTTACTGAGTATAAACAACACAGAGTTCTTGTGAGATAAGGCAGCTGTCTCTGTGCGGTTCCTGTAGACAAGTAATCACATTAAAACATCCACTTCTCTAAATGGCAGTAATTGGCCCCTAGCTGACAGATTCAAAGCGGGCCAAGAAGTGGGAGTTAAATGGAGTGTATGGAAACAAGACATAGCCTTCCAGAGCCAAGTGGAGACTCCCTTTGGCAGCCCCAGAGGAAAGGCAGGGCTGTCCTTTGTTTCGTTCATTCTTGCCTTTTGAGGTTTGAAATATGTTACTATCTCTAAGGTCAGCAAGTCTCCACGTCTATGACTGGTAGAAATGACAAGGCAAGACTCCCTAGAAGAACGTGAGTGGAGCTTTTGCCCAGCACAGAGCATGAAGTTTCTAACCTTTTCCCCGAGGTGCTACCAGCGGGTCCACAAGCAGAGTGACTCACAATGCCCGGTTCATCCAATACCCGTTTGCTGGCTGCATTTCTATAAATATAAAACAAAGGGTTGTGCTGCGTGGACTCTGTCCCCCGAAAGCAGAATTAGGCTCTATGTTGAAAAAACTGTACTAACCACAGGGAAAGAGGTCACATTTTGGGGGACATAGAGTTTTGTGCTGGCTAATTTTTGCTAAATAAAGCAAAAAACTGAATTTGTATTTCTAATGGGTGTTTTCCTTTTAAATTCTCAGTAAAAAAATTTTGTGTTTGTTTGTTTTTTTGTTTTTTTTTGAGAGGGAGTTTCACTCTTGTTACCCAGGCTGGAGTGCAATGGCCCAATCTCAGCTCACCGCAACCTCTGCCTCCTGGGTTCAAGTAATTCTCCTGCCTCAGCCTCCCGAGTAGCTGGGACTACAGGTGCGCACTACCATGCCCAGCTAATTTTTGTATCTTTAGTAGAGACGGGGTTTCACCTTGTTGACCAGGATGGTCTCGATCTTTTGACCTTGTGATCCACCCACCTTGGCCTCCCAAAGTGCTGGGATTATAGGCGTGAGCCACCGCGCCTGGCCAGTAAAAACATTTCTAAGCTGGTTTGGTCCCTTTCTCTCAAATAACTATAGAGATGTGACTTACAGTACTTTTCCACTAAAGCCGTTTACAATCTAATTTTAACAAGTGTAGATTTTTCTCTTGTTCATTATTATTCCATTTGCATAATTTCCTTTGTCCCTTTATTAGGTTTCATTCCAATTATTTAGTCTATTCATTATAATTATTACTATTATTATTGCTGTTTCCAAATAGTTATTCTTTCCATCTGAAATAAGGGTTTTGAGAAGTGAAAGGTAACTTATGTGTTACCTTATAAGTGGAGGTTGATAAAACTTCATGGAAGTTGACAAAGACTGTATGCCTATTTAACAAGCAAATACATCATATATGTTTATAAGAAGTAAATATACACCAATGTATAAATAATATATAATGTAGTAATGATGCATAATATTCTCTATATATTTGAGAATTATTTTTACAAATCTTAGTTCTCCCAATTTGTAACTCTTCTTTGAGGTGATGACGAACAGAGCACACATCCCAGACTCTGTACTAAATGTTTTGTTTTCCAGCAGAGTCATTTGTCACTTCCCAGAAGGGATATGTTCTGAGAAATGTGTTCCTAGTTGATTTTGTCATTGTGTGACCATCATAGCGCATACTTACACAAACCTAGATGGGAGAGCCAACTACCCACCTAGGCTATCTGGTAGAGCCCATTGCTTCTAGCCTGCAAATCTGTACAGTATGTTACTGTACTAAATACTACAGGCAAATGTGATACAGTGGTGAAATAGTAACTATTTGTGTATCTAAACATAGGAAAGGTACAGTCATAATACAGCATTATAATATTTTGATACTACCATTTATTGGTCCATCATTGACTGAAATATCACTATCCAGCACATGACTGTATTTGCTGTGAAGGTCCATGCTGGGTTGGAAACTTTTTAAAGACCTTTTCTGATCACTGAAGCCGACAATGATTTCAGTCTTGTCTAAACGGCTGAAGTAATTTTCTTTCCTGTGTATGCTATAGAACTTGCTAAGTTGAAGTGTGATGATGATGGACAAAGGCTCATGGCAACAAATGTAGGGAGATGTATACATCCAAATGAGGGGTGTCTTCAAAGGAGTCTTTGTGGGAAGTTAGTTGCTTTTTAAGTGAGCTGCCTTTGCTTAAAATGCTTTTCTGTAATTCTCTTTTTAAATGGCCTTAAGTTTACGGTTCTTATTTTATGCTTCACAGTGTATGGGTCAAAAAAAAAATCTCATTTCATACTTGCATTTGGGTCTTACTCTATAATGGCATTCCTTATCATGATTGGCCACCTTATTCAACTGACTTTGATACAGATAACTTTGAGAGGGCTCCCAAAATCAAATCTGCCCTCAACGATGAAGATTTTTATCCAGCACATAGCATATAATAAATATTTGATGACAGAATGATTGAATTTGACACTTGGGAGTGTAGTCAAAATTAGGCATTATTGGCTCAAAAAATGGAGTTTAAAAATGGCCACAAGCAATGGCACTATTGCCTCATTGTCTTATATTATGATCTTATTTAATTTTGACACATACTATATATTTATTGTGTGAAGAATTTATGTCTTCTATTTCTTTTGTATTCATCCACAAATGCCCATGGCTCAGGCCTGTTAAGCAATTTCTCTTGCTGCATATATCATACGGTGTATAATTTCCACTGAAAGATTTAACTGCAAAGATCAGGAAGGAGAGAGGAAAATAGTATTCTGCCTTAACTATAACATTGAATGGTGTGTAAAAACCTTGATAACCTGACCCAATCTTCCTCTCAGGCTGATTTTCTGCCTTAGTAATGTGTCTCAGTCTAGACACCATCTTTGAACCACAGAGGTTTACCCAAAGGAAGACAATTTCTGCTCTCATGCACCTGAGCCTTTACTCAGGATCTTGCCTTTGCCAGAAATTCTTTCCTTCCTGTAGCCTGACTAATGACAATCTATACATCTTCCTAAATAAATTTCATTTATTTGGTAAAGTCTTTTTGGAACTAATGCACAGGAAAAATATTTCTTGACTTATTTTTTTAAAAGTTAATATACATTTTTACAATGCTTTGTAGACAAAATAAATAGCTCATATGTTATAATTACTTCTCATATCACACTGGAGACACAGAATTTGGAGTTCCATGGCTGGGACCACATCTTCTTCTCAGTGTTCATCCAGTACCTACCTCCCTGCATGATAAATGTTACGATTTACTGCAGGATTACAGAGTGAATACCTACAAGATTGTTGATGGCACCTAAAACTGGTGTACCTTCCCCTCTACCCCTCACCTCATCCTTTACCGAAAAGGAAAACTTCATCTTTCCTCCTGGAGTTTCCACCAAGAAAACAGAAACTCTGCCAATATACTATGGGAAGTAAATGTCTATGATTCTTTCTATCCTAATTGCTCTTCCCTGAGGAGAAGTGACTTACAGAACTGCTGAGATAAGAGCAGAATTATTTTATTATTCTCACGCCTGAATCTCTACTTCTTTGTCTTGCTGTGTAGCACATGAGTTATGGGAAGACCCAGGGTTTTATACTGGCTGCTTCTGCATGTATAGGCAGGTGAGAGAAGGTGAGCTTCAGCAAGGTTACCATCGTCCATCTTATTTGCCTGCAATCAAGTTGTATAAATTCAATATAGAGGGAAACAAAGAGAAAACATGGTTAGACTTCATCAGGGACTCTGTGTGCTGGGTAATAGTGTGGATACTCTAGTTATTACGTTCAATGTTCATTCTCTGCTGTCCTTTTTCCTTCCCCCAAAATTGATTCCTCTGAAGTAGCTGAAGAGAGGATACCTTTATCCTCACCTCCAAGATATTCTGATTTGCCTAAATCAATCATGGTAAATCCATTTCCCTTGTCAGGATTTAGGAATGGGCATGCAACCCAACTCTGGCCAATAAAATGAGAGAAAAAGTCATGAAAGGCTTCCAGGAAAGGTCTTCTTTGTTTACCCCCAAGTAAGAGTGGAGTTTCTCTTTTTCCTCTGAATGTTTATATGTATAGATGTTACATCTGTAGCTAACACAGCCCTCTTACTTACAGCTCAAGGATGAAGCCAATACATAGAGGACAAAAAAGCAGAGAATCACTGAGCTGTATCTCTAGAGCCCTGACATCCTGAAGTAAACCTACCTCTGAACAGCTTTTTATGTGAGATGAGAAATTACCTTACTTGTATGCCAGTTTTATTTGGTGATTTTTGTTCCTTGTAGCCAAAACTATGCGAATTGGCCTACTAATAAAGCTGGTACTGTATTTAATTTCTCATCTGATTCTTGGATCTATTTCTCAGTTGGTTGGTATCCATAAGGGAAAATGATGTAATTATATTGCTGAAATTTACATGGTCCCTTTGCCAAACCTACTCAAGTTACACCATCAACCTTGTAAAAAGTTTTGCAAAATTAAGTTCTCTGTGCACTATGAGAATAATCTATTTGGCAGAAGTATGGTTAATATTTTCTAATGGAAAACATTATTCATTATCTATATGTCCTACTAATGCATTTTTAGTTTAATTTTCTTTGGTCTAAGTAGGAAGACAAGTTACAGCTATATTGCCAGGATAGAGGTAGAAATATAAAAGTACTCAGAGTAGCAACATAGTGTTATTTAAAGGGTAATTATAGATACTGAAGATTTAAATAGCTTCTTAGTGTCATTATCATATTCTTCAGTTTATATTGAAATTCTTAATGTATTTGTTTTAGTGTTAACGTTTTGATGAATAGTTTGGTACTATTTGGAAATGAAAGTAGGAAAAAGAAAAAGATCTAGCCTTCATAGCTCAAACAGGTATCTTTTCACCTTTACAAATTTATGCTGGAATATCACACAAAAGATATTTCTCAGAATAGTAGTTTTGTTAGACATGCATTAAAAATGTCAGGAGATTGCATTATATCACATTCCTCTATTCAAGATTCATAAGGCATATTATTCTATCCAGAGCTCCAAGAAGTCTTAAAGTGTAAAAAAAAATTATTTTACTTGGTGTTTCCAAAACCTATTTTGACAAAGTGTCTATTAAAATTCCACGTAAGTAATAGTTTATGAAACATATCGGGGGGATGCTGGCATAGGATGGTTGTTATTGAACAGCTTAAAAATAGAAAGGCTACCTCTCCAAATGTAGGGTTGGACTGAGTACGAGTGTTAAGTCAAATATCTTCTATTTTTAGATACCTTTTTTTTCTTTGGTAATCAATAAGAACATATTTAGTTGGCTCTAAGGGAATCTAAAATGCAATATATGGAATTAAACAGATATGAAATAGGTAAGTTGAGAATTTGTTCTAAAGGGAGACTAAAGTCTACAGCTATTCAGTATAATACATGATCACGAATAAGCACGGGTGTCTCATTCAGACAATTTTTTACAAAATTAACCATGTAGGTGAAACTGAGGCAGGGAGGACACTGATGTTCCCTCAACAAGAATTGTAACAGGAGATTGTAATTTGTAACTTAATGGCAAGTGATTTGACAGCATGGTATCAGGGTGGGACTAAGTAAGAACTAGTTGAGAAGGACTGACACTCAGAGAATAAGCCAGCAAACACAAACTTGAAGATATTTCCGGATTCTTTATCCATTAAATTATGGAAACTATTTCTGTGATCTTGATCATTAAGTAAGTAGAACATTCAGTTATCTAAGACCCACTCTTCATCAATGGTAATAAAGAGAATGAATGAGACAAAAAAAGGGAGGTCATAAAAGCCTGAGTTGTTCCATGAAACAGCTGGACCAGGGGCATTTTTAAAGTTGTTAAAGAAATGTGCTGCAGGAGGGCAACAGCGTGAAGCTTTTACAGACTAATTGTCTCGACTCCAGTCACCCCACAAATCCCCTGCAGCATCTCTGTGCATCCTTGCCCAGCTGTGCTCAGTTATCGAGGAGTTTGCTTGTTTTTTGTCATCTGTGTTTTATGTATATTCAATTGTTGATTATCTGCATGAGGGTATTCCTTGTTATGGATAATTGACAAAACATGTATTTTGTTGTTGTTGTTTTGCTTTTTTAAAATCCTGGACCAGCTTCCTGCTGTAACCAACACACTTTGTAGTCATGTCTTCTACTGCTCTGCTGGTAAGTGCTTAGCAAACAGAAGCTCATTTTAACACTATCCTAGATAAAATATAATTAGGTAAATAGATCTGTCAAAAATAATATTAAAATTCCAAACCAAATAGAAATGTCTTTGGGATTGTTTGTCCTAAGGCTTCCTTTAATTGTCATTAATAATTAAAGGTGCCACTCTGTGTTTATTCTCCCTTTTATTTTAAAATGAGGCCAATTAGAGCAAGGCTCCTGTCTTTTTGTTATAGTACATAAGCCACCCTTCAGAGGTACGCACACTGTAGACAGTCAATGGATAATGGATTTGCTGACAAAATATCTTTAAACAAATTATTGGACATAGATATAGGACTTCAAATAAAGCTTTTATTCTCATAAGGCATCTCGGACTAGCTTATATTTGTAATCACTTCAAAGTCTGTATTTCCTCCTATCCTCAAATCACGGTCACTTATACATAAGAGGATAATCTGTGGGCTATTTGCCAGTGAGTGATGTGGACCAAATAATTATTTTACTCTGTTGTAGATCTAGTTAAATCCTATGCTTCGAAATCAGTTGTAAATAAGACTGCGTATTGGAAGAGGCAAAATGCCTGACTCTACCTGGCTTCTGTGCTTATGTATTTAGATTCATATGACCACAGTATTACTGGAAATGTAGCCTATCAGTGCTAAAAGGAAAACTAAATAAAGCCAAATTCAATCCTTTCGTTTTATATGTCAGAAAATAGGTTCAAAAGGTTATATGAGTATTCCATGATCATTCAACTAGTTAATAACAGAGCTAGGATTAAAACTCAGATTTCTTTACTAGCACCTCATGACTCAGTCACTGAACTAAACTGAAAAGATGTTTGAGAGGGGCATTTGTGATGAGAGTCACACATATCTACTATGAGGGTAGCAAAGAATTATGAAATATTTGCTTTTGAAGGCTTTTTAGACAGAGAACTTTTGGTTTAAAGTAGAAGAGCAATGTCCTCTTTGCTTCTCCTTACCACCTGAAACCAAACAGAGCTGACAAAGAAAATTAGAAATTAAAAAACAAACACTAGAAAATATTTGCTTAACGCAGTGAAAGCAGTAATGAAATAATTTAGAAACAAAAGACATGAGACCGAGGAAACAAAAAGTAAAATGGCAGATATAATTTCAAATATGTCAATAATAACAGTAAAAGTGAATAGATCAAGCAATCTAATTAAAAGGCAGAAATTGTGAGACAGGATAAATAAGAAAACAAGATTCAACTATTTGCTGTTTACAGGAGATACACTTTAGATTCAAAGATACAGATAGATTGAAAGTAACAGGATGGAAAAACATACATCATGCAAACAGCATCTTAAGTCATTAAAAAAGAGGAACAAACTAAATCCTAGACAAGAATAAGGAAGAAAATAATAAAAACTAGAGTAGAGATAAGCAAAACAAATTATAGAAAATAATAGAGACAATCAACATAATCAAAACTGATTCTTTGAAAAGATCAATAAAGTGGACAAACTGTGAGCTAGACTCACCAAGAAAACAAAAGGGGAAAAGACTCGAACTACTAAAATCAGGAATGTAATATGGGATATTACTATGAACTTTACAGAAATAAAAAAGATTATAAGGGAGACTATGAACAAATATTTGCCAACAAATTAAACAAGATACAAAGGACAAATTCCTAAAAAAAAAAAAAAAAAAAAAAAAAAAGAAAACTACCAAAACTGACCCAGAAAGAAATGGAATATATTAATAGCCTTTAACAAATAAGATTGAACTAATATATTTTTAAAAAGCTACTGATAAAGGAAAGTACAAGCTTCACTGATGAATTCTACAAAACAAACTCCTGAAATAGAAAAGATGTCCCAATGCATTCTAAGAGGCTATTATTATCCTCATGCTAAAACCAGAAAAATGTATCACCAGAAAAAAAAATCAGACTTAAATCTCTTATGAATTGTGGTATAAAAAGCTTCAGTGAAATGCTAGCATAAAGAGGGTGGCATAAAGAGGGTGGTGAGAGAGAGATACATTTTGATGTCATTTGCATATAGAGGGATTGTAAGGCCTAGGGAATAAAGACAAGGACCTACAGTATCATTAACAGTGAAGATATTCATGGCATGACTTTGAGCAACAAAGAGCATAAACGTCACTGAAGTATGGTCTCTGTGTGGGACTCTGGTTAAGCCTCTTGATTTCCTCTAAGTATTTGTCAGCTTATCTAGAAAACAAGTGGTAAGAACAAACATTCAAGCCATACCCCACATACCTGGAAATATCATATTGGAATTATCTAATTTCACAGAAGGTAAAGTTATACATTTTGCTTCTTACAAAAGGTTGCCTCTTGAAGGTCTTCAGAGGAGTACAAAATTTGACTAGGACAGTTTAGGATTCATCAAACTGAACACTTGAGAGCAATCTATACTCCAGTAGATGTTTGAAACTCTACATTTAGATGTTGGTTTCTTAAATATGCAGCAAATAATTTAAGTGATCCAAGATTCTGCACAAATAATGAGAGATAATAACTTCTGTTGCATTCCTGGTGGCAAAGTATTATGAAAATGAAATGCATCCTGTCCAGAATAAAACTATGCTAGAGAATACAAAGTCAGTCCACCTTGTAGACTCAGTCCTTCAGGAATACAGAGAATGTACTTCTACAATCCACAAGCTGAGAAAAGTCACTCTGCTTTTAGCCTCATCCTTAGTCATTTATTTCTGTAGGAGGAGTACAAAAACATACATTTTGCTTAAGCAACTTAATACTTTTCCATATTCATTACAACATATGCATTAAATGTTGTTTTAAAATGAGTCCAGTCTGATTTCTGTAATAATAAAAAGTGATTACTAACTCTCATTATTGCCTAATGTGGCTGGCTAACTACTTATTATAAAATGAAAAAAGTAAGTCTATTAAATTTCTACAAAAATTTTTCTTAAAAGGAAAACTTAAAATGTGCTTGCAAATTCACAAACAACAATAAATCAAGACAAAACTATAGCAACTAAACTCTCAGAAAAGCCTAGAATTTGAAGGAAAGCAGTTAAAATATAATTTCATGAGCTCATTAATTACATGGGCACACAATTCCCAACTCGCCTAAAATATATAATATTGACATAATTTAGATTTCAGTATTAATTTCCAACATTATGCATTGTTTTCTTGATTTCACACTAGGGATTGTTTAAGTGAAAAGCACGTTCTTGCATTTGAAAAAAGCTTGCTTCATTTGGCAACTGTTAGAGCGTCTGTGAATGTAGCAAGCACTGTCCATACTTTGAATATTCAGAGATAAGAAGATATTGCTTCTAATTAAATGGTCCCAAATTTCTCAATTTGCCTAAAAATATATATGGATATAATTTAAATTGCAGTATTATTTCCCAACATTATGAATTATTGTCTTGATTATACCCTAAGGCGACACTCCCAGATGATTATCTCATACATAGCTACTATACAACATGATTGTAGATATCTGAGAAGGCAGAGGAGAAAGAGAGTAAAATTAGTGGGTGGAGCAATGATTATGGAAATATTTCAAAGGAAATGACATAAATAGGCTGCTGTGGTCTAAACTTTTGTGTTCCCTCAAAATTTGCACATTGAGACTGAATCCCCAATGCAGTGGTATTAAGTGTTGGGACCTTTAAGAGGTGAGTTGGTCATGAGGGTTCTACCCTCAAGAACGGTATTAGTGCTTATTTTATAAAAGAGGCCCGAGAGAGCTTGCTTACCCCTTCTACTACATGAGGGTGCTGCAAGAAGGAACTATCTATAGAGAGTGACTTCCCACCAGACACCAAATCTGCTGGCATCTGGCTTTTGGACTTCCCAGCCTCCAGAACAGTGAGCAATATGTTTCTATTATTTATAAATTACCTATTCTAAGGTATTTTGTTATAGTAACTCTAATGGACTAAGACACAGGCAAACTATAAGTGGAATGCTTTGGCTGCAAGACATGTTTTCACATTTGCTGTTAGCATGCTTGTGCTTTGCCTTTGCATCTTCTTGATTTTGCAAATATATTTGAACCTAGAAATGACATTAGCACTCACTGAATTCAACCTCTTTTATTCATTTATTTTTCAAATTTTTCATAGTAATTTATTTTCATTTCATATTTACTCTCATGGTGAGATAGATGTCTATACTCTTCCGAATGGGTACTAGACATTCACTGGTACAAAGTCAACATCCTGGCCCCTGTTAGAGATTCTACTTCATAGTCATCCAAACTTGGACGGAGGATTCTATCAGGTGCATGAAAGGTTCCCTTGACTATTAAGTTTTTGGGGTCCTGTTTTCCTTGTGATTTAATCTAAGTTCTAATCTGATTCTAAATAACATACAGAAGGATCCGTTCTTTTGATACATCCTCTTCTTCAAAGTCATTCATTAAAAATAGAACTGGAGATTCTGAGAGTCTTCAGGTACTGCCATAACTGAAGATTGCATAGATGAATAATTTTACCATTCTCAAAGCTTCATCTTCCTCAGTATTTCCTGAACCCCATCAGCACTACCCAAGCCCCAGCCATGTTCACTGCCACTGAAAAAGCTGCAAGTCCAATCTCCTTCTCTCAAGGGTGAGCTGTGTGAGTCCGAGGGAGTTAAGTGATTTATTTGCCATTACCATAGGCAAAAGGGACAAATCTGAGCCTTGAGCCCAATTCTGCTACTTAGTGTCCAGCTACCTTTCTACAACAGACGACTGCCAACTTGATTTTATTAAGTAAATAAAATTGCAGCAGTCATAGCGTAACATAAAGAGCTCCTCTAATATTAAAAAAATGATCTAAGAAAATATTAGTACTGCCATACAGAAATATAAAAATATATCATTTCTATTATTTTCGCTTTGCCATTATCTTGGCAAAAGAGGTTACTAATAGGAGGTTAATAAGTTATCAATAGTTGCTGAAGCTCCAGGGTCCTTGCTGCATTTAATATTCTGTAACCATTTGGAGAACTATAAAACCAAATTTGTCCAAGAAAGTGGCATTAAGCAGAGTGCAGCACTTCTCTGTTCAGAAGAGCCTGTTTCTTCATTTGAAAGTGGAGAAAAGAATACCCTTTTAAAACAGAACCTGGAAAATTATAGATGCAAATGGCATTCTCCCTCCCTGGCTAAGTATTTCACATTCAACAAACAAACAAAACGCATCCTAAGACACATACCCGAAGCCTTATTACCAGCAGACCCCACTTCCTATACTTCTATCCCTTGTGTTAGACTTAGAAATCCTATTTATTTGCTAGGAGAGGAGCACAGAAAAGCCTCAAAAGGGAAACTGGAAAGAAATTGGACAGGTGTTCTGTAAGACAACTTGAGGCAAATTCAAAATAAATCATTCACCTGCTGACAGTAGCAATGAAAGTATTTTCATGCATCTTATTTTTTTGGTCCTGAATATCATTTTGATAATTCAAAGTGAAATCAGTGATTAAGGACCAGCAGACAGGAAACGTTATTTCCAAAGTAAATTATATTTGGATTTTCTGTGGCTAGATGTAGATCTGTAGAGGTATAAATATTGATCTCAGAAACACTTTTATAATAAACTTTTAAAGGAACCTGTTAATTTTTAAGTAGTTTCCACTGCTAGTTTCTAAGAGTATACACGCATGTACTAATTAATTGTATATAGTGAAGTAGCCACTGCCAATTATACTAGAATGCCTCGTGAATGTTTTCCACCTTCATTTCTGAACAGTGAGGACCAATATCAAACCAGGAAAGGCAATTTTGCAGACTGACATTCTGCTCCTTCAGAAATGTCTGTGTTGCCTCTGTGCCTGTCATTCAGAGCAGTCGTGAGATTAGCTGTCTATATTCTGTCTCATCCTCTAGCACTTTCATTTACAAATATTTGATGATAAATAATTGTACATGCCAAAAGAGCCCTTGAAAATCATTCAGAGGAATTACACAAGGTACGTGAAAAAATGATTCTGTGGCATAAGGAAATAGGAAAAATAACTACGTCTACAATCACTCTACCTAGTCTCATACTCTGCACTATTAGAAGATATGTACTTGTTAAAAGGGAATCGATTATGCTTTCAAGGAGGTCTCAAATTTCTCAAAAGTAAAATGTGATGCTTTTCTTCTCACTTTTAAAAATTCCTATATAAGGAAACTAGTTGAAGAGATAGACTTCTGGTGAACTCCAGATGACTTGCAGGAGACAGCAAGTTTTAAGGCAGTTTCACAGATACATTTTTCAAAACATTTTACTCTCTGAAAACATCCCTGAGTCTAGTATTTTCCAAGAATACTGTAGGAATTTAAATACAGGTCTTGAAGTCAGAAAGATGGCCTGGAGTCCTGTTTCAGTCATTTAACAGTTTTGTAACAGAGTGTATCTTCCTACATCTGGGGATTGCTAAGAAAAAGACTTGAAAAAATGAGGTTACATTTATAATGATAGACTACAAACCATCAGACAAAGCAAAAGGACTATTTGTTTCAGCCCTTTTATATGTAAAGACAGAGATTTTTTTTTCTTCTACTCTATGTTTTTCCTTCATTTATATGCCTAAATTTATAGACATTTATGACTAACATGAAAATTGCCATTGGTCTTGTGCGGCATACATGTACTAACATTTTCATGAAAACCTTATATTCACTAAGATTTATATTTATTCGTATCTCCCTTCTTCAATCCTTATTTGTTGCCTATAAATACTAAGTAGATGGGCCCAGGAGAATGCGCTTAGCAGCACCAACAAAACCAGCTGCAAGAGGATGCATAATGGTTCTGAAAATTACAGCAGCTATAAGCTTACTTTCACTGAATTTTTTATTCACTATTATCTGGAGGGTACATCCTCTTTGAAATGGTTGGATTGTTTACAAAAAAAAGATTGCAAGCTAATTTCATAATAGGAAAAGAGTAATTTGTCTATTTCTCCTGCTAGCCTGATTTTTAGCTATTTTTGTGAATGTCTTCTGTTTTTATTATAAAAGATGGTGAAATCCATTTGTAGAAGTATAAATATTTTCTCCCTTCTACACAGAGTACTATGAGAGGTAAACTATGGGTCTGTTCCAGTAAGAAAATTCCTATGTTTGTCACAAAAGAAAAAGATATAGCAGCTCCTTTGATTTCATAAAATTTATTTCTTTCTGGAACATCTGCAAATCGAAGCTTAGCTTAATTTTCCTATTCAGAGACTAAGGTATCACTGATGATGCTGTGGCCTCAATGAAACTAAAGGCGCTACCTCTGGTTTATCAATCGGTGGACTAATCTTATTACTTCTTTTCTCCAAATTTTAATTCTGCAGATAATAGTCCCAACTCTTTTAGCATAAACATTAAATAGTTATTCCAGAATGTGATTTCTGAACATTTTATATGTTCCTTAGCTTTAACTGGATTTACCCCAAATCATACTCTGCATAAAGTTTATGAAGACTATGGTATGATGACAAGAAAGTAAATTGTGTTTGAGTATTTATGTATTTGTTTGACAAATAATCTATCTTCTTTGTACTCCAAAGTATTAGAAAAATATTATAGTATCACTATGTTCAGAAAGCAGTGGATAAAGCAATAAATATTATACTTTTTCAGTGGCACTCTAATCAAAAGGCTATAAGAAAGTTAAAAATTAAATATGTTAGATGAGTTTTGGAATAGCATGGGGACTTTATGCTTAAGCATGACTCAGGTAAAGCAATACTCAGGTATTCTGGAAGCTCCTATTATCTGCAAATTTCTTAAAAATATCTAATCTCATCAAATGGTAAAAAGTTCCATGAAAGAGTAAATTGGAACAAGGGAAAAATAAACCAAGGGGATTAAGGCAGAAGGAAAACGATGTGTGTGTATAAATAAGCTCTATGACAGAGATAGGATTAGCATCCGCAAATATTTCAAAAATACATCAGGCTGAAGATGTTTTATTTAAAATACTGTATATAGAACAAAATGATGCACTTAGAGAAATTGCAGGAAGTAAATAAAATGTCAATGCATAATTATAGCTATGAGAAAAAGACTGGTTATATGCAGATGTGTATATGATGTGGGCCTAAAATTCCTACCACCACTTTCAGCTAAGGCATAAAAATCTCTTATAATACAAACATTAAATATAAGAGAAAACATGGAGCCACTATTAATCATTAATATCTTGGTATAGATTAAATTATCAGTTTTATTCCTGTCACTTAGAAAGGTTTTGAAAAAAAAACAATGGAATTCATTGAAATCAGTGGGAGGGGATGGGGAGCAGGGCCCAGTGTCCAAGCTGCTGCCCTGTAGGGCTGACCCAGGTAGGGGCCTGCACAGGGGAACTGGGCTCCCAGGATTGCTTTCTTCAGGACCATTCTGTAGAGATGACGTTTATGTGTGTCTGAGTGAGTGTGGATATCACAGAAGATCTCAGGGAATTTAAAGCAAACCTTTAGACATTTGCCATTCTAAATTATTCTTTAAACAACCATCCTTGATTTTCATATAAGGACAAGATGACCTTATTTTTTCTCTACTTTAGAAACTTATATTCCAATTTTAAAAATAATATGTTGTCCTTAAAGAGATACATGGGGATTTATGTGTCCCCATGTGATAATTTTTAGACTTGAAGAAGGTAAATGTTTATCTTCTCCTCCTCCACAAATTCTCAAGATTACAGAACAGAAATCTGTATTCGAGGTTGAAATGCTATATTCTAACATATATCAACACCTTAAGCCTAGTCATTATAAAGCAATACTTATGGAAAGTAAAGAATTATTCTTAACCTAAAAATTTAAAAATTAAGGAATCAAATATAAAATGCAGAAAATTCCTTGTCTTTTTTTGAGACATGTACTTTATTCAAAGTATGACTTTTCAAAAGAATAAAATGTACTACAAAAATAAAAATGAATACTATAAGTATTAATAAAAAGAAAACTCAATAGATAAAAGTGTGAAAAAATACCATTAGAAAGAATTCATTAAAAAATAAGAAACAAAGATGACTAAAGAAGAAACCATCAAGAAAATAAAGGTAAATATCCTATTGTTTAGATGATGTTATTAAAAGGAAAAGGTGTTATTTAAGGATAACTATGTTCTGTCTGCTCTTAGAATAAAAAAAAATTCAAGCTTTTAGTATCTCATTGTCTCTTTAATGTAAGGTAGCAATATTTATTTAAATAAGCAATAATTTGAAATATCCTTGAAAGTATTTCTTCTAATGGTTTTCTTTCTCCTTTTATATAGCATTCTTGAATATCTCAGCAGTTAAGTAAAAATTGAGGGTCTCAGAGACTGACATTTTAAGACAGCCAAGGCATTAATCCACCTGCGTGCATTGGCAGCCACCAGGAATATAATTCATCTCAGTGCAGAGTTTCTCATTGAAAAACAGGCCAAGACTTAAGCAAATTGTGCATTTAGAGTTTCTTTTCCTTTTTCCTCTACATTCATTTTTTCTTTTTCCTTTTACATTCATTTTAGTCATCCAGGGCCTTTCCACCTTTATCTTCCTTCTCCTTTACAAAGCATGAAAAAACCCCCAAAAAACCCAGCCATTGCACTTGCTTGTAACATATTCATTATAGTAAATAATCTAGTTCTTTGTATTCGTAGAATGGCAGAATCTTTGTGTTGTAATAGCCTTTGAGATCAACTGTTTTAAATCACTTCCCAAACAGGATTTCTTCTGCGTATTCTGGGTTGATGGCTGGTACATTTCTAGCACTACTTTTATTAGAGAAAATTTCCGGGGATAACAACTCTAATTGTTCTTGTATTGAGTAAAAAACTTACTTCCCCACAGTGTTTGTGCACAGTGCTTGATTCTGCACATGAAGTAACAAATCCATTCCCCCATTATTTCAGCCCTTCAAAGTTCTGAAAACAGCTTCTTACTCCCCTAAGTCATCGCTTCCCAAACGATTCCTTATTCCTTTAATATTACCCATGGATGTCAGTCAATAACACCTTAACGATAGGGTCCAGGAATAGACAACACATATAATACCACGCACATGTTCTAATGGTGCCAAGTCCAGAGGGACTGAGATCTCTGTGATTTGGACACTTATCTTCTAGTGATTCAGCCTAGGCCCATAATAGCTTTTGAGTAGCTGTGTCATGCTGTTACATCAGCGCCTTTCAAACGTGTCCAGGAAGCAGGGCTCTGAAAAGTCATGGGACTCTTTCTGGAATACAATAAAATTCTGAAGAGCATTAATTCTATCATTTGAACCAGGATCAATTGTACCAGCAGAAAATTTACCTGTATTTAATATATCCATCCTACTACATCTCCAAAGGACAGAATTACTTTTTTCATATATATGAAATATATATATGAAATATACATATATATGAAATATATATGAAATATACATATATGAAATATACATATGAAATATACACATATATGAAATATATATGAAATATATATATGAAATATACATATATATGAAATTATATATATGTAATAAAATATATATATATGTATTTCTTTATAGGGTAAGGAAAATTGGCAAAAAAAAATTGTAAGGAAAAAAGAATCAATTAAATACCCCCAAAGATGTAGTGAAAATATCATCACCATTAACTTTTAATGGCAAAACGTCTGCTATAGCCTTTGGAAAAACAGAATTCCCTGAGAATAAGGTTCAAGAATGTCTGCCTCATGTTAATCCTATACTACATAGAGTGGTATGAGAGTCAACAAAGTAGAGAAAGCACTGAACTGCCACGTGGCTAATGGATTTAATTCTGGTATATACTGACTTTGTGACCTTTAGGAAGTCACTTAACTTCGCTGGTTTCAGTTTCCTTATATTTTAAAAAAGAAACTTAGGTTAGATGATATTTAAGGTACATTTCTATTATTTTAGTCCCCTTCAGGTATCATAACAAGATACTACAACCTGGGTGTCTTAACAGAGATTTGTTTCTTATAGTTCTGGAGGCTGGAAAGTGCAACATCAAGGTGCCAGCCAATTTGGTTCCTGGTGAGGGCTCTTCTCCCTGATGTGCAGATGGCTGCCTTCTTGCTATGTCCTCACATGTCAGGGAGCCAGTGAACTCTCTGGCATTTCTTCTTATGAGGACTAATCCTAGCAGATCAGATCCCCACCCTTATGAGCTCATTTAACCTTAATTGCCTCCATAAAGGCCCTGTCTCCAGATACACTGCTGGGCTTTAATGTATGAATTTGGAGGTGGGGTGGGAAAAATATTCAGTCCATAAAAATTTCCATCAACAAATTCTATTGTTTTAAGCCTGTCTCAATTTTTAAAATTTTAAACCATATTGTCATATTTATCTTATTCTATGTGAACCTAAAAGTAAATTCTTCTCCATGGAATTTCTTATTTGCTCACTATTGACTTCATAATCAATTGCTTGCTATTCCTTAGGTACTGTTCTAGGTTTCAGGAAGTCATTAATAAAAAAAAAACACAAAAATTCATTTCTACATGGAGCTTACTCTCCATTGGTGAGGCAGACAATGCCTAAGAGTAAAATCTATACCAGGCCAGATAGCATTAAGTGCAAAGAGACCAAAATAAAGCAGGAAAGGGCATTATTAACTATTGCGGCAGGGGGAGTTGAAATTTTAAATGGAAAAGGAAGTGAGGAACTGGCTGTGTGTATATCTGAGAGGAGAACATACCAAGCAGAGAAAACAACAAGAATCAAAGAGGCTGAGGTAGGCAACTGGTTGATTGTTCAGGGAACAGCAAAGAGGTCAATATCATTGGAACAGAGTAAATGAAACTTAAAGTAGTAGGAGATGAAGTTCGAAAGGTGTGAGAACCAGGTCACTTAGGTTCTGATTGATTATTTCCTAAAAAAAGATTTTTCTTTTTTACTCTGAGTGTAATGGGAAGCTATTAGGAAGTTTAGACTGGTAGAAAGTGGGGCAAGATCTGGCTAATGTTTTAACAGGATCACTCTGACTGGGGCATTGAAAATATTTTGGAGAGTACAGAGAAGGAAGGGGACCAGGTAAGAGGCTACTGCCATAGTCCAGGTAAGAGATTAGGGCTTAATTTATATGGGAGTGGAGAAGGTAGTCCAATTCCCTCATAGTTTGAAAATTGAAAGAGCAGAATTACTTGTTATTTTGGACTATATATTGATGACTAGTTCTAGCAAGTTTAACTTTAATTCCAAGTATTTTTTTTTTTTTGGTAGAGACAGGGTTTTGTCATGTTAGCCAGGCTTGTCTCGAACTCCTGACCTCAGGTGATCGACCACCTTGGTCTCCCAAAGTGTTAAGATTACAGGCGTAAGCCACCGCTCCTAGTTATAACTCACTAGTTTGTGTTATCAGTTTCTGTAATGAACATGACTTCTATCCTTTTCTAAGTGTTCCTACAAAATATCAGATGGGCTCCTGTCATAAATAGACCTGTGTACCAGCATAAATTACTTCCATTTAAAAAATATTGAACATTCAATATCTTTGGAGTAAGGATTGTTCATCCATCAATGCAGTTGAATTCAACTCAGTTCTCTAGTTATAGGTAAAAAGCTCCTATGCATACTAGGTCTTCAGGACGGGGTAGTGGTAAAGGTGAGAATATTCATATATGATTAAGGTATAACTTTCTCAAAGAAAGGCTGAAAATGTGGTAGAGACTGCACACAATCTCTAAGTGGTGGGATGTGGTTTGTAATTAAGTCATTTTAGGGAAATGGCTAATTGACTTGTGTGATCACAGGTCAGAGAGGGTATGGATATGACTCTGGGAAGGTGGCTGAATCAAGTGTGGAAGTTCTGACATGCTAAGGGCTAGCTCTATTTTGTGTGAGGGATGTTGGAGGTTTTAGGTTGTGGGATGGGATGGGTATGATTGTATGTGGGAGATGCCTCTAAAAGCAATGTGGAGTAGTCTGAGGCTAGGAGAAGGATTCAGTGCAAGGTTAGAGTCCAGCTAGGTTACTGCTGCCTCTGTTCATTGGAGAGGCAGGTGACAATGGAGAAGAAAAAAGGGAATGTTGTCAGAGCTGTTGGAAAGGAAAAGTTACAGAATCACGTAGTGAATCAGGTATAAGAAATTAAAGTAGAAGTCAATTCAGATACTGGAACTGTGCAGCTGTGTAACTTTGTGGGTTGAGAAACAGAAGGCAAAAGAAAAAAAATCACCTCTTTTTTGTTTTGTTGTTTTGTTTTGCTTTGAGAAAAGAAAAATCATGTCTAGTTTGAGACACACGGGCCAGAGTCCTATAGTATTAAATCTCATTGCTAATCAAGAGGTGGTTCTTCTCTTCTGATTCCAAAATTTCAAGATCATTGGTACTTTCATGTATTGTTGGTAGCAATAAAAATGTTACAATATATTTTCAAAGTATACAATTACTTATACACATTGACCTAGTTATCTTACTCCAGAGAACTTATCTAAAACATAGCTTTATAGCTTATAAATTTTATTGAAGAAGTCTTTCACATAATTTTTTTTTGTCTTTATGAAAAAGGGAATCTAAAATGCCCCAGGAAAAAGGAATGATAAATTAGTTAGCTTACAACCTGAACAAATAAAATGTAATTATTCAATTAGAATATTATATAGGATATTTCAATACAGAAAACTATTGTGATATAATTTTTAGAGAATATAGGAAAACAAAATATATCAAATTCATAAATTTATGTCAACATTAAGAATTCTGCAGTAAAGATTACAAAAAGATTTTAGGAACAGAAAAAATGGGTTAAAACAGCATCTAACTTGAAGTTTGAGCCAGACAACTTTAAATCCTGCCTAAAACATATATGAAGACACAAAGAAAAACTGAAAACCACAGCATTGAAAAGGACAAATGAAACCTTATATAATGTCAGAATGTGAACGAAATTTCGACTATATACAATGCCCCTGTGGCCTCCGTGTGGAAGGCCAACAAGAAACAGAGCAAATCCGCCGGCTTAACAAAATAGAAAGGCACTTTGTTCTTGTAGCTATAGCCTTCCTGCCTTAGAAATGTCACCCCCGAATCAACCACAAAGGCTCATTCGGCCCCCTTAGGGATGAGAGTTCTTTGTCAGAGTTATATATTGCTAATATCTTTAATTCTATGGCTTTCCTCTCCACTTTATTTATAGCATCTTTTCATGCACAGAAGTTCTTAAATTCTTTTCTTTACGATGTGTGTTTTTTGTGTGTAAAAGTATGCTCTAACCTGAGGTTATTAAGGTTTTTCCTGTATTATCTGCAGAAAGCTTTATAGTTTCACTTTTCACATTAATCTGTCATCAACCAAGAACTGCTTTTTGTATACGGTGTGATGCAACAGATTAACTTCATTTTTTCATATGTACACCTAATCATCTCAGCCTCATTTATTAAAATATAGTTATTTTTACTGTAGCTACTTTCTGTCACTATGTTGGTTATAAATCTAGCATTCATAAATGCATATATCTATTTTTGAGTCCCCTATTCTTTTCCATTAATTTATTTGCTTATTCTTATGCCAAAATTACACTTTCATTATGATTTTTTCCTTTCAATAAGTCTTTCTGTATGATAGAAAAATTTCTTCCATGTTCTTCTTTTTGAATGTTTTGGCTAGCCATGGCCCTGGGCTTCTCCATCTACAGTTTAAAATCAGCTTATTTACTATCACCAAAGAAAAGCCTGTTGAATTTAGATTGCTATTTCATTTACTCTACAGATCAATTTTGGAAGAGTAACATCATTAAAATATTCAGTTTTCCAATCCATGATCACACTTCATCTATCCATTTATTTTGATCTTTAATACCTCTCATTAAGTTTTATACTTTTTCCTCTAGAAAACTAACACATCCATTAGATTATGCAGAATTACTTGATAGTTTTTATACCATTGTGAAGATATTTTTTTAAAAATCTCATTTTCTCTTTGCTACTTTTATTATATTTGTCTCTTCTGAGATAGTAAATCAAAAAATCTGGAAAATATAAAAAGCTACAAAGCAAATATACAAACAGTTCCATTGTACTCTTTATCACCATGAGTGTATATTTTAATTCTATAATGACATTTTTAGTTTCTTTGGAAACTAAAAATCCTTGTTTATCGTATCCATTTCCCCACTCCTCCCTCTTTTGTTTTTTGTCTCATTCTGTTAGACAGGAAGTAGAGAGAAACCTATGGTGCGGTATTGCAACTCTGAAATAGAACTTTTAGGCAAGGAAATAATTTAAAAACAACAGCACTGTAGTAGTAGTGTAGACTATAGATAGTAGATTGTCATAGATCATGTACGATCATCCTGTTACCCAAGCACATAATGGAGACAGTAAGAGGTTCATCTTGGTATGGAAGAGCCACATTCGATGGCTATGAATAAGGAACTGAACTGGGAATTATGCCTTGACCTTGATGACAATTTGACTCTTGCTCAAAAGGACAAGAGTGTCATTACGTGTCTCTCACACACATAACAATAGTGAACAAATCTTTAAAGATTTCCTCTTTGTTAAGGAAAAATAAACAAAAAAAGTCAATAGAGTCAAAATATTAACAGCTAACATTTTCTGAGTATATACTAAGTGATTTAGATATACTAGCTCATTTAATATCAACACTACTAGAAATTGGTTAGGATTGTTATTGCTAATTTGCAGCTGAGGGCACTATGCCACAGCCTGCCATGTGATCCAGAGGACTCCATCACCCATACCTTCCCAGTGTTACTCTTTTATAGCTAAGCATTTCTTATACACATCTTGCCGAAGTCAGATTATGCAAACAAAAATGTTAATACAAGCCAAACAATGGTCTTTACAGATATCTGGTGGAGCAAAAAATATTAGTCATCCACAGCTTCTTCACCTAGACATAGGAATAGTAATAATTACTGTAAACTCTGCTTTTAAATGCAAAGCATAGTGTCTCTACTCTTCCTTCAATAGCAAAGAATGTCCCTCCCTACCACTTATCCCATCAAAATTTTACCCTGTCTCTACTTTAGCTCCATTGTGAATAACACCTTTTCAAATATTGGCTTTTTCTTTGGATAATCAAACAGTTCACTATAGTTTACATGAAGTATGTATGTTATTTAAAATAATCAAACAGAAGAAAAATGATATTTACATTGTACTCTTATGAGAAAGTTATTCCAGACACCTTGCTAGTGTTTAAGTCCCAGATATTTCTAAGATTCTCTCTCTCAGCTCACAGGGAACATAGTATGTGCTGTTTAGAAGTGGTGAATACTTTACAAATAACCTTTTGGAAAGTATATTTGAAAATAAGTTATTAGAAGGTTTATTCCTCTTTCTTCTGGTGATACATAATTTGATTCTATATTATTTACCAATTAGCATAAATTGATCAAATCCACTAGCAGAATCATATAAAATCTTTCACCACATGTGCTAATTAAATTTTTGCTAATATAATTTCATTTTCATTTCCAAAAGGACTCATTTAAGAAGTTTAAGAAAGATGAACATGCTGTTTTTTTCTATGAATAATTGCATTTTGATTTTTAAAAATGCTGCAAATCTCTTATTTCTCCCGTTAAACTAGAAAGAAAAGGAAAATAAAGAAAGTACCTTTTTTGAGGTGGAATTCTGCATCTGTATTTTCCAATGATGACCTATATTATAATTTAGCAAAAACTGTTTGCTAATTTTAAGAGTATCTGACTTTCTAAAGTATTGCTTTTAGTTTATAGTGTTTTTGTAGCTCGTACTGAAGAATAAACTGAAATAAGCAACTGACCGTGCTTTGCAGTGGTAATCACACCTTCGAAAGGTAACATTAATGCCATTACAAATGAGTTGCCTGAAGCCTCAGTTGTTTTCTGTGACACCCTATGCCATTTAATAAGCACATCATTCATCAATTGCTTGTTTTGGCCTATTATAAGTGGCCTCAAATTAATCATCTTTAAAGAAATGCTATTTTAAAGACAGTGGGAAGATAAGACCTAAATACACATTTTAATGACAAAAGTTCAGAAAGTCAGAGAAAATAAAAAAGTATTCTTCTGTTTTTCCCATTTATCTTATCACTTGCTGAATCAATCTATGTGTATTAAGCCCAAATTATGCTCTAAGCACTAATGTAGTAAAGAGTTTACATATAGGACATGAATAGATTACTATTAAAGAGTTTGGCTTCATGATACATTTTAATATGGATTGTTCAACCACACACTACCTCTTAATTTACTAATTTCCATTTTATGATCTGAATTCTTTGCCTTCCCACTCAGTTTGAGTATTGCAAAGCAGCAGAACACAACCCCTTAGCCCCTATAGATATGTTTTCTGATGAATAATATTGTAAACATATTTCTGTACTCAAAATTTTCTGTGGTCTTCAACCTTTTCAGATGATACTGTAGATAAAAACCTTTTGATTCCAAAACTTCAAGGCTATCATGGTAAATTTCTTAAAGGAAGTTTTTGCTACTGTTTAGGGAAGACTGTCAAGAGTGAAAGCATCGTGTCCTCACTGGAATAGTTCAGGTTTTTCTGCTGCTGGGGAGCAGGTGATAAGCTGCCTGGAACTAGGATCCAGACCCTAGATATTCCATTCTGTTTACGGACTGTTCATTTCAGTTCAATTTACAGGCTCCCATAGAAAAAAACCATAATCTCCTTTCTTTCTCTTTCTCTCATTTCCTATCTTGAAAGTTTCTTTAGAAATCTCATGACAAATGATGTAATTATAACTGTGGCTTATTTTTCCTGTAAGAAAGGCTTTGTTTCTGTGAAAAGTACACACATTCTTTCTCACATGAAGACACTTCACCTCTTAATTCACCTATCTGGATACTGCAAATGCCGTGGATTCAGCCTCACCTTTCAGTCCCTGGGTACTCCCATTTCCTCCACCTGTCATACCGTATGTTTGTAAAGTTAAGTATAACAATGTATTTAAAGCATATAACACAGCCCTATAAACAATAATATTACTTAGTGGCAGTAATAATAAGCAGTAACATAAAAAGGGCTTTCCTTGAAAGTAAATATATTCTCAAATGATTATACATCTGAAGATAATGGACAAGAGAAAAAAGAAGTAAGTGACCACCTTACATTTGTGGCATATATTATTTACTTCAAAATTTCTACCTTAGAAAATTATATATATTATGGAAATTTCTTTCTAATTATCCTGGAGTCAACTCAGAGCTGTTAGTGATACACTAAAATAAAGAAGGTTGATTTAGCTCCAATTGCAAGTCAAAGACATGAGATTTTTTTTTCAGGTAGTGCAGTCAAAATATTCTTAATTTACTCAAAATTCTATTTATATATTGTACTTTATAAATGTAAACAATTTAAATGTATCCCTTATTTATTTAATATGGAGAAAATACTTTTGTATCAAACAACTGTTTTAAAATGTAGTAATAGTTTTGAATAAATGTTTAGGGTAGGAATGAATTAAGTAGAGTTAACTTAGTTAAACTTCAATAATTCAATAGGGAGTTAATAATGGTATCTGGTACAATACATTGATGGTTTAGCAACAGATAAATTGTTAGTACTTTTTTCATAGAATGAATATATATGCTTATTTTAGAATTTTTTTTGTCACATTTTCAGTAGTCTGAAATCTTTCAGTAAAAAGTAGAAACACTTAATTCTTATTCATAAAAAACTATTAGTTGATTACCTAGAACAGATGAGGGATACAGCAGAAAGAACAAGATATAGCATTTTGGGGGAAAAAGTCTACCAATCTCTATGTATAGTCGAATGCATTAAATTTTCCATTCCTTTGAAATTTTGTACAACAGAATTAATGAACAGAGACCTAATACAAATTAGCTTAAGCAAAAATAGAATTTATTGGTTCAAGTACTTCGAAAAGTTCAGTGTTAAGACTGGGATTAAGCTGATCATAGGCACATTAAATAATCCAGAAAGCTCCAATAATGTCAGTAAATGAGTTAGACTCAGTATCTTCCCTTTCCTCTCCCTCTCCCTCACGGATACCAGAAGAGGACTATAAATCATTATACAGATCAACCTGGACGTATCTTGTTAATGTATAACCTTTCTTCTACTTCACCTATACCATTATTAACCAATAGGTCTAAAGGAATGATTTCACAAGCAATATCAAACAATTATGTAATGAGTTTTTATAAAGAATTGATTCCATAGGCTAAAAGCATTATTCATAGTTAATAGAATATTTAAAAAATCTGTAATTATAAAAACAGGCACCAACTTTTCAAATTTTTCTTATTTAGTGTATAATCAGCTTTATTTAAGTGTTAATTTATATACCATAAGATGCACTCATGTAATGTGTACAGTTCAATTAGTTTTGATAAATGCATGCATCTGTGTCACCTCCTCAATCAAGATATTTAATATTGCCATCACTCAAAAAGTGCCTGTGCCTTTTTGTGGTCAGTTCTGTCTATCCCTGGCCCCAGCCTACCACTGAGCTCATTTCCATCACTCTAAATGAGGCTCACTTCTTCTAGAATTTTAAATAAATAAAATTGTGGTGTCAATTCTATTGAGTTTGCTTCTTTCATTCATGGTGTTATAGAGATTCATCCATATGGTAACCTATGTAAGTAGTTTGCCCTTTCCTCCCTTTTTTGGCTGGGTGGCATTCCACTGTATGAGTACATCATCCTATGTTTATCCATTTGCATGTTGATTTAGAATAAACTTTTGAATTAGCTCTAATTAGGAGACATTTTAAATTAAGCAAGTTCTTATGTGGCTATATGTCTTCATTTCTTTTGGGTAAATACCTGAAAATAAAATAGATGGATCATAATGACAACCACGTTTTACTTTATAAGCAATCATAAACGGTTTTTCCAAGTGTTCATAACATTTTACATCCCAAACAGCGATGTATAAATTCCTGTTCCTCACCCTGGCGAGCACTTGCTGCTGTTGATACGTTTAATTTTAGGTACTCTGGGATGCAATGTGGTACATATCACTGTGGTTTTCATAAACATTCCCCTGCTTACTCATGACGCTGAGTGCTTTCCTGGGGCTCATCTTAACTGTTACCTTTAAACTCCTCATAGTAGATTTAAAAATTGATGAAGCAGCCAGAAAACATTCTCTTGTGATTGATATGAAACTTCATTTTCGTGTATTTATTCGTCTTGTGATTACTGAATGTCTTCTAGATGGGCACTGTGCACCTGCTAAGGGTACAGAGGGAATATAGCTTGAAGCACTCTCCCATGGAGCTTACTTATACTCTGGCAGCTCTATGGAAATGAATGGCACTTGTGAACTGCTGAGTATGACAAAAGATTATAGTTGTCAAATGTTTTGTTTCATGGAAACTCAGAATATATGCATCAAAATAACAGTACTTTAGCCAGAGGTATGATATGACTGACTACATATTTTAGAAAACTATTTTTGCTCTGTTTGAAACCAGAGTGTTTGACTCACCAGTGTACAAATGAGTAGACTTTTCAAGCATAAATTCAACCAGCTTCAGCAGCATTATGAAGTTATTAGAAATACGTTGTTTACAAAAGCCACAAAAGAGGGCCCTGTGTTTATATTTATTATTTCTAAGTTTCTGGTGTTGCAATTTATTTTGAGCCACCAAAACCTTAGTGTTTGTGAACTACATTTGTTCTGACCAGAACTTTTGGCTTTTTAGTTAGCACCAAGCAGAAATATGATGACCTCCGATTTTTTTAAAAAAATTAAGTTAGTCCTAAAACATCTTCGAGGTGTTGTGATTTACTCATGGGCTATTTTAGCAGAACCCAGCAGCTTTAGTTTCCAGAATTTACAATATGTTTAACTAGTGATCTTTCTCAGTGAGTTTTAATGGCATATTATAGAGATAAACCAAGATTATATTGACCTATCAATTTTTTCCTACATTCAACCTTTTGAATTTATGTAGACATTTCTATGTTCAACTTTAAGGTTAACATAACTTTGTGATTCAGGCACCCTTTGCCTCCCACTAGGAAATTGGAGGGAGCCATATCATAGCTTTCTTCACGTCAATCTGGGAATCCAGGCGATAACAGAGAAGATAAAATCAAGGATTAAAATTACCTCAAGAGTAAAATTAGGTATTTGGAGTGTACATTCAGCTATGAGTGGAAGTAAAATTAGACCTGAGGTGTAGCTGAGCAGGAGTTTTTGTTGGAGTAATAGAATGGCCAAATAAAAGGGCCAGTGAGGAGCAGTCAACCCTCCCAGATGGAGGGACTCTACACAGTAGAGGTTGGGCACTGGTGGCCGAGGTGACAGGTGTGCTGTGGCATGGGGTGAGACACCAAGTACCCAAGAAAATAACCCACAGCAAACAGAATTGGAATAAATGAGGCAGAGGTTTGAGAACAAGGGAAAAAGCTACGGATGCAGCAAAGCTAAAGTATAAGGTAAGGTCACAGAAAAAAGGCTGGGACCCAGAAATCAGAGCGTCAGGGTGCAACCAAGAACAAATTTGAGCTCCTTCTGTTTTGACTCAGCACTGGACTGATCCCAGGAACTGGAATGGCATAGACCTTATCAGCAAGATGAGCTGCAGGTTAGGAGGCAAAGATGACAGATACTTGCTAACATCCTCTTGAACGCTGTTTTGAGGCTTGTGCCCCCAGTCCAGCAAGCAAGAATGCTCTTCTGAACTTGACTTAGCTCCCCACACTGCTGCTCTGTGTTGGGTAGTGCAAGTGAAGAGTGAAGTGTTCAGCTGTCTCAAAACAGTCATGCCCCAGGAAACTACTGAAGCAAGAAGGGCTTGACTTGCCCTTATAGTCAGTGCCTTTCTGACCCCCTTTCCAGTCTGTAGAACTTGCTATATGTGACAAGTCTTCAGAGAAACACAAACACAATGCCAGCCTTAGAAGTGACTGACACTTTTAATGGTTCTTTGCCTCCCCAGAGAGGAGAGCTGTTCTACCTTTGGTCTTCTTTTAGCTGCCTCTCTTCTTTGCCACTGTCAGAAGGCATGCCCTGCTAAGATGCTCTTCTAATTCCTATTTCCACTTTCGTCTCAGAAAAAGAAGAAAAAGGAGCAAAGTACTGTATTCTCCCTCTCCTCATTTCTCCCAACACCATAGCCTTCACCACCAAACAGCTGGCATCTCATAACTAAAGGGATTTAATTACAGCTGCAATCGTTGGCTGCTCATGGATCTTTACTCTTAATAGCACATACAACAAACTTCTGAGATGCCTAAAGTTGCCCAGAATCTGATCTCATGTCTACAAATAACTGTCAAACAATACAGTAGATATTTAGTAGAAACATTCAGAGTAGAAAAATTCAAGAGGCAAACTTATTTCCTTCCTTCCTTCCCTTCCTCCCTCCCTCCCTCCCTCCCTTCCTTCCTTCCTTCCTTCCTCCCTTCCTTCCTTCCTTCCTTCCTTCCCTCCTTCCATCTTTCCCTCATTCCCTCCTTCCCTCCCTCCCACTTATACATCCATTTATTCTTCCATTCAGTGTTTAAATAGCTATGTATGCATCATATCCTTAATATCATAAAATACGATTAATTCAGTAGTTTTTTACTGGCATATACATTTCCTGGAACTGTTATAAGTGCTGAAGAGATAGGAAAAAAAAAAAAAAGGTCTCTGGAAATGGCTCATCAGTCTTCATCTCTAGTTAGGACTTCCTAGTAGCTAGATATGAGTGCATCTAAATGCCTCTGTAACAGCTCAGATTCAGTAGGCTCACAACTGAACTCCTCCTGTTTGCCTTTCAGCAAAATCATAACTTCACTATATGTTTCAAAAATCTTCAGTGGCTTTACAGAAATTACTGAATATAGCCCTTTTTTTGGCCTAATATTTATGGTCTTCTATATGAATTTTCAACCATAATTTTTGTTAATATTTTCTCCTTTTTCTTGAGACAGAGTCTTATTCTGTCTCCCAGGCTGGAGTGCAATGGCACAGTCTTGGCTCACTGCAAACTCCGCCTCCCGGGTTCAAGTCATTCTCCTGCCTTAGCCTCCTGAGTAGCTGGGACTACAGGTGCGTGCCATCACACCTGGGTAATTTTTGTATTTTTAGTGGAAACGGGGTTGCATTATGTTGGCCAGGCTGGTCTTAAACCCCTGACCTCATCATCCGCCCACCTCAGCCTCCCAAAGTGCTGAGATTACAGGTGTGAGCCACCGTGCCGGCCTCTGTTACTATTTTCTATTACTAATTGCATATATTCCTCACTCCATTGGTGTCACTTAATTTATGCTTTCTAAAGCTTTGCTTATATTGTTTCCATTGACCAGAATGGTGTGTGTGTGTGTGTGTGTGTGTGTGTGTGACAGAGAGAGAGAGAGAAACATATTAGAGAAAAATAAATTTGCTCATCGTCTACTCAGTGAGTATACACTCCAAATATTAGTGAGACTGAGATGGAAATTCTAAGTTTACTTTTTCCTTCCTCATAGTTCCCTGTGTCTCTCATGTGGTGGGTATATGAATATACTAAGACTGTATTAATATACTAAGACTGACTTTTACATTAAGATGCATGTATTTTTTGCATACATCATAGCCCATAAACATAGCCACCCATTCTATTTGGTGAAGAATCTGTTCTTTGTTCCAATGACAGAGGAAAATCTGGTTGTACTGGATTCATTAGATCATCATTAACCTGGCCTGTGAGTAGAACCGTATATTCTGTGTTTTGTGGATTAATTAAAAGACCTTCAGGTGTTACTTTCAATATACACAATTATTACCACCCTCTCCAATCTTGTAACTCAATGCCTGATAAGATGTAACTTTATGGTGCTATTATTATTTATATATCCCCCAGGAAGTTATATCGTCCTTGAATACAGCGTCTGTGACAATAATCTCCCAACCACCTAGTTTGAGCCTTCTACAGCATTGGGGCTTGATGCCTAAGGACTGGATGAATTAATGGCAGGTACTTAAAATGGTGACTGTTGAAAAACAGGAGGATGCCTAGAAACAGGCACATTTAGGGCTTTATGTTTTGAAGGAAACCTCTAAAGCCTTACTCTATTCAAAACAGAACTTGAATGCCATGTTTATAAGCACAGGCCCCAGTGGCAGGGAAATACATATGCTTGGAGTTGGGAAGAGGAAAGCAGGAAAGAGAAAAGTGATTAGGCTTAAGGATGTGCCTTGAACAGAAAATCTTGATTGGAATCTACTAACTAAAGATTAAATTATGCAAAGGAAAAAATTCATGTCAGTTTCAGCAGCATCCAGGAAGTTTCCAGTGTATATTCTTAGAGACAAGACGTTTGTCATTTATGTCATTTCAGATAACTTTATAATCAAGATATTAACCTTCTTATGTTAGTATTTTCAAGGCAGCTTGAAGTTTATTGATTTTCTCTGTTACTGGATGATTAAGTTCATTTTTTAGGAATTTCATGAAAATTAATCCAAGCCATATACCATAATGCCAGAAGCTGGAATCCATAATGCAATCTTCTTCTGTTTGCTAGTTATCTTTGTTGAATAACCCCATAAGAATAAAACTGCTATAAAAAGCCCGGTTCAAAGATCCTTTGGCTTATCACAATTTGTAATTACTTTAGTTGAATTTGTTTTCTGATTTCTTCTATAGGTCTTTATAAAGAGGTCAGAGCTATGAGGTCGGGAACCATAATTGCCTTCCTTCTGTATCCCCAACATCTGAGATAATACTGTCCACAGAGCACTAGGTTTAATAGCAATTTGTTGAATTAATGGATCGATGAACAAGAACTATCTAAGTCAGCTGGTTTGATTTCAACTAAGAAATTTCTCCATTTGCCTTGAGATTCAGCCTCACAGGACTTGGTCATTCTAAGGACCAGAAGGCTAGGAAAAATTACCTACATGGCTTGACATGAAACAGAAAGAGCTATAAAACTCAGCCACAAAGATTTATTAATGTTCTAAACTGTAATGTATAACTCTGGTACAAGTGTTTAATCTTCCTAAATCTAAATATTTTGTTTTCAATTAATTATTACACTTGATTGATGCATCTTCTTATATTCTAAGTGGCTGAGAGACTGTGAGAATGTGAAGACTAACTGTTGAGTAAGAATGCTGATGGCAGTAGAAGAGGGAGCAATACTCCCACATCTGATGTTTAAAGGAAAACATCGTATTTAATTCCTGGGGAAGCAACCAGTCACAGAGATGAGGAGAAAACTCTTTGGAAGTTCTTAAATTAGTTTTTTCCTTAGTGAAGCTCAAATTTTATCATAGTAGATAAGGACTTCTGATGATTTGTGCAGTGTGAGTATGTTACAAATGATAAATTACTGCGTGGAGAGGGGCACACACATTTTTAAAGAGGTCATAATGTAATAGCATTTGCTATAGAAACGGTTCTCAAGAAGGAAAGGGTTTGCAGCTTGTTAAGTAAACCATTGTATCTTCCCTGAGGATGTCGAAGAAGAGGAGGGAGAGAAAGAGAGAGAAAGAAATGATCCGGTAAAGAATCCTTGTAAACATACTAATTATACTTCCTGATGGTATTTACTGGCAGAAAGATAACGAGACTCTTTTCTGTGACATCCTTTTTGCAGAATATGTCTAGTCTGTGTAGGGTGCTTACAGCAACCTGGTGAATGAGGAACTCATGGGTTTGTGGGATATGGCCCAGTGGAAAATGTTAGGTCAAAGATATAATTATGGAACAAACAAAGCAAGTTGTTTTGTAACCACAATAGCTTCCTTGTGGAAGCGATGGCCTACATGCATCACTTAGAAACCTCAAACATTAAATCTAGACCAGGCCACATCCTCATGTGGCACAGGATGTAAGGAGCTGCACTAGTGATCTCAGATATTTTTGTGAATTGCCTTTTTTTTTTTTGAGATGGAGTCTCATTGTGTCACCAGGCTGGAGTGCAGTGGTGCAATCGTGGCTCACTGCAACCTCCGACTCCCTAGTTCAAGCAATTCTCCTGCCTCAGCCTCCCAAGTAGCTGGGACTACAGGCGTGTGCCACCATGCCCAGCTGATTTTTGTATTTTTTTTAGT
Source organism: Cacajao melanocephalus (assembly GCA_963573385.1). Classification (NCBI taxonomy): domain Eukaryota; kingdom Metazoa; phylum Chordata; class Mammalia; order Primates; family Pitheciidae; genus Cacajao; species Cacajao melanocephalus. The sequence goes on from CAUYLG010046277.1 coordinate 68,918, forward strand.
AGAGACAGGGTTTCACCATGTTGGCCAGGATGGTCTCGATCTCTTGACCTCGTGATCTGCCTTCCTGGGCCTCCCAAAGTGCTGCGATTACAGGCGTGAGCCACTACGCTCGGCCTGTGAATTGCCTTTATCGCCACCTGCATCTTTTGAATTATTAGCAAAGCTTGATACTCGGTAAGATCTCTGATTTTTGTGAGTCTGATTTGGCAGTCTGGCTCTTTGTGTTGTCTGAAGTCTGAAAATGATTTTAAATAAATTAATAGACATTTTTCCAGGTAAGACATAGATTTTGGTAGAAAGTAAATGTAATATTTCCTCCACAAGGGTAAACTGTAGGTACTCATTGCAAAGAGCATTGGGACATCAGTAATTCCCTCGTTTTATTCAAAATGTCTAAAGTTTCTCTCATTAAAAAATGTACTTAGAGAAACTGTCTTATGGGATTCAAGTTGAGTTGTCAAGACAAACAGGGCGCAGAAATGAAGGGAATTTAAAATGAGTGGCTATTTTTACATTGAACATAATTCTTTTTATAAAATAATTTTATGTCTATTAGTAACAAGCTGGATCTAATCAGATAGGAAGGTTTATGTATGGGAGGAGGGACTGAATTGCCCTTAGGAATAGTAAGTGGGTGTAAATGTCAAAGACAAACAATAATACTTTATACTTTCTCTTTAAGCCTTCATGAAAAGCTTATTATATAAAAAACAATAAATAAGGTAATAAAATATACCTTATTACCTTGAGAGACTGAACTGGAAACTAAGAAGAATTTCTTTCTGGAAGGAAATTTAAAGAAAAAGGATAGCATTTTTCTTCAGAATAACCTGAACCAAATGCCTATGGCTGCTAGAAGTAAAATTTTACTTATTTATTTACTCACTTATTTTTTGAGACAGGGTCTCACTCTGTTACCCAGGCTGGAGTACAGTGGTGCGATCTGGGCTCACTGCAATTTCTGCCTCCTGGGCTTAAGCGATCCTTTTACCTCAGCACCCCAAGTAGCTGGACATACACTACCATGCCCAGATAATTTTTGTATTTTTGTTTTTTGGAGAGATGGGGTTTCACAATGTTGCCCAGGCTGGTCTCCAGCTCGTGAGCTCAAACTATCTGCCTGTCTCAGCCTCCCAAAGTGCTGATATTATAGTCCTGAGCCACCATGTCCAGCCATAAAGGTATTTAACTAACTTACTGAAAAGCAAGTTCAAAGATCCTTACTATGTCATCTCCCCCTACCCCAACTATCACAGCTGAACTAGCTCTGACCAGGATATTTGGCTCTTCCTTGATGTTCAGGGCATCAGAAACTAAACTAGAGCTTAGAGGAGAGAAAGCAGTGGGAATGCCCTCTCATTGCATGGCATGAAGCCTGCCACAAACTCTTTGGAACTAAAGAAAAGAGAGTAACATTATCAGTAATCTTTTCAGAGATAAATTTTCAGTGAGATAAGTAAAACAGTTATCAGATGACCCAATTTTTCAAGAAATATACTTTTAGCTGATGTTAGGAGAATTAAATTTCCTCATCACAACTATATTGTGCCTTTGTGCCAGTTTTGTAATTAAATTGCTGAATCTTCACAGCAAGGTATTTCCTGAAATCTTATGCAGAAGAATTTTGCTTCTTTTATATGTTTGATTCGTTTTCTGTTTTACTTGTCATATTCTAAGAGATTATGAAAGATGTATATGAATTCTTTTTTCTTTAATCACAGTTTTCCTCTTTCCTAATTATTTGAAGCAAATCTATCTTTCCAGAGTTACAGGGTTGTCTTTTAGTGAACTTTCCTGATAAAGTGCTACATATGTACTTCAAGAATAGATAGCTAAAGACAATAATCATTTTTTATGTATTTAATCAAGATGGCAACTTGCTGTCTTGTTTCTTATCAAAGAATGGCATTTGCCATATGTTCATAAGTTAGCTTTTGTCTACAATATGTGACTGAACTTAGCTCTTAGTTCATCAGGTATAATTATTAAGATCCAGGCTAAGATTTTTATCTGAAGCTCTAAGGAAATTATTACGGAAAAGAGCCAGTTAAGAGAAAAACAAGAGTGGAAAATTTAAATTTGATTCCATTCAAAGAAAGAACAAAAAAAACAATGCATGATTATCTTGTGCCAAGTTAGTTTTCTGTTTTATTTACAGGGAGGGAGGTCAAAATTAAGGTGCAAGTCAAACCTACAAGACTTCAAGGGGATCCTCCTATGACAGGCCATGAAACACTCATAGATCTGAAATGAATTGGAAGAGCTACAGAGAAGGCAGACATCCATCAGGCTTTGGAACTCTAAACAACATCAGAATGCAAATTTCCTTCTGCCTGGAATTTTGTTTCTTTGAATACTTTAAGGAAATGGCTTATTTAGAAAAAAAGCATTTTTTTAAAATGGAGGAAAAAAGTAAGAAAGGAAAAGAAAAATAGTGCAATCTCTCAGAAAATATCAGCCCAGCAAAGAGTTAGGAGTGGAAGAACAAAGAACTATTTGGGCAGAGGATTGCTGCATGACTGTCCCAAAGCAGATGCCATAATTACAAGTCCCTTGACAGTCAGTTTGCAGTGAGTAAGAGGAAGGTACCTTCGTGTCCCCTTGCTTGTGTCCATTCTAAAATATTAAAACCAGGTAGAGTGACATTATTCCATAGGCCTCTAAGTTAATTTGTGCTTTTTTTCAGAAGTTATTCAACCAGGGGTTGAATAACTTGTTTTCATGCCACAACTATCTGACTGTTTAAGCAATCACCTTCCTCTAAGTCTAACAGATAGACTCACTTAAATATTCTGGAACTTTAATATTCTCTAGTTAACTCTGATGAAGACACTAAAGGAAGGATGCCAAAGAGACTTGGACCCAGAATACAATTCTGATGAAGGGTTTATTTCTTTGGAGCAATAAAAACTTGGGATTTGATGGAGTTTCCCTGAAAGGTTAATATCTAGAAAACGGTTTCCTGCCTACAGTTATAATACTGATGTTTTAGAGAAAGGAGTCCCTTCTAGAAGCATCTTTCACTTTTTTGATGTTGAAAGAATTTTGGATTATTCCAAATAGTATTTTTCTTAAAAGTTGCCCTTCAGGATTACTTTTTAACGGTGATTAATTCATTTACTTCTCACCTTTTTACAGTGTCCTTAGACCATGATTAACTTTGGCACTGCAACAAAACATCGGCTATCCTAGTCCTCGTTATGCAAGAGTATCAGCTGCACAGTGACAAGTGACTTTCTTCTACTTTCTGTGCGACTTTAGTCAAGATTTCTACACAAATGCAATCATTGACACATTGCTGTTAACTGGTTATTACATTGCAAATACCAAATCATAACCCTGCAAGACTTGCTATCACTTCTTTATTGAAAGTTTTCCTTTATCAATGGGGAAAATGTATTTGTTAGCATGGGTAAAACTACTAAAAGAATTCCATATGTTTAGTCAGGATTGCCTTTTATTAAGCTCAACATTTTAGAAATATCAGCAAGTATACCTGTATCTAATAATTACATTTCAAAACAAAATTCTTGATCTAGAGAACAATCATGTTTGAAATCGTATTTCGCTTTTGGATGTTATTTTTATGAAGTCAATATTGTCCCAGTTAATACCATACTGCTAGAGGTTGTGTTTACTTAGCTGTCCCCAAAAGAGTGGAGAAGTTAAAAAGAAAAAAAGAATACTGTGAAGTGAGTCTCCAGTGACTAATAAGTCTCCTTCAGGAGAATGAATTATAAAACTTCATCAAGTCCGCTAAATCTGCTCCCCGGAAACTCTGTATATAAGCCACTCTAACCAGGACTTGTGACATAATTTGCAGGGTCAAGTGGAAAATGAAAATGTGAAGCTCCTTGTTTAAAAAGTTTTAGAAATTCCAAAATGGCGACAGCACAGCACTAAAGCAGTTGTGAGATCTTCCTAAGCACAGAAACCAGTGCAGACTGGATGGCCACGGAGCTGGCCCTGGCTTTAACTGTAATACTACTGTTTGCTATTATTATTATTAATTATTATTATTTTGAGACAGGGTCCCCTTTCCCCCTGCCCCATCACCCAGGCTGGAGTGCAGTGGTGTCATCTTGGCTCTCTGCAACCTCCACCTACCGGGTTCAAGCTATTCTCCTGCATCTGCCTCCTGAGTAGCTGAGACTACAGGTGTGTGCCGCCACGCCCGGCTAACTTTTGTATTTTTAGTACAGATGGGTTTCACCATATTGGGCAGGCTGGTCTCAAACTCCTGGCTTCAAGTGATCCGCCCGCTCAGCCTCCCAAAATTCTGGGATTACAGGTGTGAGCCATTGCGTCTGGCTGCTATTAAATTAACACTGGTGAATCCTTTTGAGAACAAAACCAAACTCCAACAGTAAGCATTTGAAATGTGGCAAATTGTCTAGGAATACGCCTTTTTGTTTTTGTTCTTCAAATCTACCTCATGTCTGATACACCTACAGAGATGATGCCTGGGAAGATCAGTGCCTCAAGTCACTACACTAGCATCTCCGTGACACTTCTCATCACTCATAAATGCAAGCTGTCACCATCCAATCGATCAGGGTTAATTTTTCTGCCTGAGGTCACAACTCCCCCGTACTTCTCATTTTTCATCCCATTGACTCCATGCGTAGGCATTTATTTAGAGTTTACAACCTTGAATTTTATGTAACGATCTCAGGGAACACATAAATGGATAGATAATTGTAATTGATGTTAATTTATTACCTTCTATTGTCTGTCTTTCTATGTTTATGCCTAAACAATATTTTGATTTTTTTAACTTTATTATGTAAATTTCTAAGCATGTGAAAGAGTTGAAAATATAGTCCCCTTGGATCCATCACTAAGTCTCATGACCATTACTTATTTTGTCATTTTTATTTATTCCTGTCTATTCTCCCTGCTCCCATTTTATTTTGACTGGGATGCTTTCAACAAAAGTTCAAATATCAAGTCATTTACCCAAATCCTTCGATATGAATTAAAAACATTTTTCTTATGTCATATAATGCATTATTTCTTCTACTAAAATTAGTTTAAAAAACTCATATTGGCATCTAATACATAGTTCATATTCAAACTTCCCCTAATGTGTAAACAATATTTTTTAATAGTTTGTTTGAATCAGGGTCCAAAAATGTTTCCCACATTGCATTCGTTTTTATATATCCCTTGTTTCTTTTTAGCAGTAACAACACCATACCTATACCTTTTAATTTGTTTTAAAAAATTTGTTTCACTGTAAGTTACAAAATGATGCTTTTCTATTTCTACCATTTCTCCTGTTTAGAAAATTTCACTGATATCTTACATTCTTTGGGTTAGTCTGAGGAACAAGTCCTATTAAAAGGGAAGAACATTTGCTTACTTTTCCATGTAACTATCACATTTAAGATGATGAATTGGTGCCTTGGCAAGCAGCTTCCAATAGTGTCTAGTACATTTTGCTTTGTTTCTCCAAATGTTTAAAATCTTTTTTGAGTGTTACTATGAAATCATGGAGCCACAATTTGTTATAATCAGCTGCAGCCATTATTTATTTAATTTCTTTTTTTGAGATGGAGTCTCATTCTGTTGCCTAGGCTGGAGTGCAGTGGCACCATCTTGGCTCACTGCAATCTCCGCCTCCCCGGTTCAAGCGATTCTCCAGCCTCAGCCTCCTGAGTAGCTGGGACTACAGGCATATGACACCACACCCTGCTAATTTTTTGTGTTGGGATTACAGGAGTGAGCCACCGTGCCCGGCCCCCCTATTCTTTTTGATGTTCAATTTGTCTCATCCTTTGTCTGCAGGAGCATCTTTAATCTGGCTTCTAAGTTTTTTGTTTTTTGTTTTAGATGACACCATTAGTCTTAGTATTTAGAACTCAAATGAGGGGTGCAGTGGTGCTCATGGCCGCTGGGGTGCCGATGCTTCCAGGCAATGGACACAGCTTAAAAGTGAGGAACAAAAGCCTGAGTTCACACTGATGTTGTTTCATCTCTGTTTAAAAGTTTGCTTTTTGAATACATTCTAACCCACTTTATTACTTTTTGACCTTAGATTTCCCTCACAGTTAATTATGGAGCAGTAAAACCACTTCTCTTTTGACTCCTAATTCACCCTTTAGTTTGTACCAAACTTGTGCTTCTCTTTGTCACTCAGCTTTCAGGTTGTCAAGTCCCTACATTCCATGCAGTGAGTTGCGTGACCTTCATCCCTTTTGCAAAGTCCTGAATAAATGTCAAGAAGAGGCTCTTTCATCCCCATTACTGAATTATTTTTAGTGCTTTTCAATCTGTTTTATCTTTAAGATAATCTAAATTTTTTCCAAATTTCTTTGATTTCTGTGTCATAAGTACATAGACATGGCGATTAACTCATCAACATTTCTAGTTCTAATTATTCTTATGGTGCATTTACATAATTTATTTTAATTGCATCCATCATAATCAAATTGTGGCGATTTAGTCTGCATATAATTTTTAGTACAGGGGAATGCCTCCACCATTATTCAGGTTATTAACAGTCGTTGCTTCAGAACTGAGATAAATTCTATGTGTCTGGGGCCTCAGAAAGAGAGTATTTCACACAAACTAATTCAGCTGCATGGGAATTAGATGCTGTGCCTAGTGACAGGTGGAATCTCAGAATTAGTTTCAGTCTATTAGAAAAGCTACCCAAGAAGAATTCCAAGGAGTCTGTCCTTGTCTTACCTGATTACGCCAGTCTCCTTCTCTGATGGGTAATCAGCTTTTAAATTCAGTTCAAAATAGAAATAAATTAAAGACTAGGTTCCAATCATAGAAGAGAAAGAAACTCTACATATCATGGATTATGTTTCCGGAAAACAAGAGCATTCTGATGCTTCAAGATTGGTATATAACAGAGTGGAAAATATGATCACCTTTATTCACACTACATTTATCTTGGTAGCTAAAAGAGAAATTGGTCCAGTTGAATCAAGCCTGGACAGCAGGATATGAATACAGTGAATTCTGCTCTATAGAAACTGGAAGGAGGTTTTCCTTTTTCTGTTATTCCATGCCATGCCCTCTGACTGTTTTCCATGACACAAAAACACCAGTATAGCAAAATACTATTCAAAATAATGTAGCATTTAAACCGTTTAAATTAGGAGGAAACTTCTGGCAAATAGTTTGATCCCAGGAAATGTAACATTTACAAAGGCATGGCTCATTATGCTATGATCACATCTGGAATTGGACTGCTATGAAAACTGACCTCAGCTACCAATTTAATTACAAAGCAGCCTGCCACAACTTCAAATATCTACTTTTCAAAACCCAGGTGGACGCTGAGAGCTCATTTTTCCACCTCTCATTTTCTAGAGCTTCCAGATGAATTGTCTGCCTCATGCAATTATCAGAGGCCCCTTCCCGTACACACACAGGAGCTCACCCTATTGACCAGGCTCCCAGCTGAATGAATGACAGTTCCATTTTCATGAAAGAAATAGGAAAGGGACCAAACACTGCCTGTCACTATTAAACTCGTTTGTCTGTCATCATAACTTCTAATGGGAGTGCTTTATCTTAGTCTTTCAGATCCTCTATAATCTGCAGAGAAAAAAAAAATGGTTCAGGGAAAATACCTTGAAGGTTATCCTTCAGAAAAAAAGTGTGGCCCCAAACAGGTTTTCTTGGGCAGAACAAATTACTGTACATTTTGAACATATCTTTTGTTATGTAAGTCAATAATGTGTTCCTGCTGTTCAATTATAAAGGAAGTCAGTTACGTATCTGTATCAAAGAAACCAATTGTAGAGAACATCTTCATCAGTTAGATGAGTGATTTTATATTTTCTCACATGCTCCACAGTATCCACTGTGACCTTCATTACGCAGCAATAACTCAATATGTCAGGAACTGGGGATGATGTGTTGCTAATCAGAAGAACTTGTGTGTAGATTCCAGATCGATTGCCTCTGACTGTGGATTTGCATTTGCACTTAACCTCTCTGGCCTTGATTTTCTCCTACAAGTAAATGGGAATAATGTCATCCCAGTAGTCAAGTGTAAGGATTAAATGAGGCAATACAGGTAATCCCCAAGCATAGTGTCTAGTATAATGCAGGCACTTAAGAGGATGTATTTTTCTTAGTGTTTCTGTAGTAAAATAAGAAAAGGAAAAATAATTAGAGAAATATCTAAGTTCAGGTTTGTGATTATCATATGCTCTATATATTTTTGGTGTCATCATTCAAATTTATTAAAGAATCAACACATACTCAGCTACTGTTCAAGATAAAGTGTACAGCTCATATTTGCACACATTTCATTCCCTTTTATTCTAGCTCTTGATCTTGGAGCCATTCATGATTCAAATTCAAGAGTTATAGCAATAAAAGCTCAGTAACTTATGGCATATTTATCTGAAACTTTATGGAACCTATTTATATCTTGAGCTTGAACAAACTTTCCAGATCATAAATTCCCTATAATCTTAAAGACTAATTTCTTTCTTTCTTTCTTTCTTTCTTTCTTTCTTTTTCTTTCTTCTCTCTCTCTCTCTCTTTATTTTGTAAATTTATACTTTGAAGATTTCAAGTCAACCACCTAACTCCTCCACTTATTTCTGAATACTTAGTCCAAGGCTAGTATTTTGAAATTTGGTTAAAACCACCTACTAGCAACTACATAAAATAAACAAGTATATCAGTTTTCAGATCATTTCATCATGTTCTTAAAAGTACAGAAGCTTTCAGATAATTATTTTATAATTGGAATTAAAAAGAAAACAAAAGACAGGATCTGAGAGAGCATGAGGTTTGCCCAAGGTCACACAGCTAACTGTGGCAGAACTTCTAGACTTTTTCTTCACAGCCTGGAATTTTCTAATTGTTGTAGTCTAAGCTCATTGCTGGTTCCTTTTGCCCAGGATCATTTTAGTTGATAGCAGGCATTTGATATATGTACAAGAATTAGTAGACCTTGTTCTCATGCTATCCTGAAAAATCTGGCTACATGGCTTTGGGAAAGTCATCTGTGAAGTACAGACCTTTCCAAAGAAGTTCTTACATAATTTGATTTTTTTTAAAAAAGTAAATTGAATTAAACTTTTTAATGATCATACAGTAATACTTATAGAGAAAATTCAAGCAACAGAGAAAAATATAAGGAGGAAAGCAAAAATCACCCAATGTTCTCTAAATAAGAAATAATCCAATGCATATTTTGATTAATGTTATTCTAGGTCTCTATGCAGACATACACATAAATAATTTTATGTAAATGTGATATTCTTACCCATGCTCTTTAATAGCTTGTTCACATCAACAATTTTTCCATTTAATAAAAATTATAAAAATTTTAACATTAGAATTTGGTAAGCTTTTTCTATGTAAAATCCAACTTAATGCTCAAGATAAATTTTACAGAACTGAGTCACAGACCAGATATTTGTGCAAGGGCACAAGGTTAGTATTTGGTGGGACTAGGGTGGAACAAGATTTTAATGCAGCCAATTTCAGCTCAAGACATTCCTTTATAATGGCTGTATTGTATCTGCTGAATGAATATCTAGGATTTATTTTAAATAAATACAGATGGGTAATGAAATAGCATTAATATTTCTGATATTATAAGGATCTCATTGATAAATATCAAATATATTTGTGTGTATTTATTTGATCAAGCATCACCTTGGATATAATTCCAAATACATACTTTTTGGGTTATGAGCGGGGGATGGATGCAGCAAACCACCATGGCATGTGTATACCTATGTAACAATCCTGCACAATCTGCACATGTACTCCAGAACTTAAAATATAATAATAAAATAAATAAATAAAAGAAAATCACATCCTGAAAAATGAGTGATGAAACCGTAGAAGTTCTCTTGAAAAAAAAGTACATATCTTCAATTTTGATATGCATTGCCAGATTAAATACTATGATTTTATAGAATAGTCATTTCTCTACATCCTTGACAATGATTGCTATTGATATTAAAATAAACAGAGATTTACTTCATTAACACAGACTCTCTCTTTTGGCTTTGTAATGTAGAGTTAAAAACATATACTTGCTGTGACCCATTGTTTAAAATTTAACAAATGCTGATTAAGTGATCTTAAAAGTAGATATTGTGGGGGAAACAGGAATGCTTGTTTCATAAATCTCACAATATAATATCTGAAAAATCATCATTTCAGGGAACTAGAAAGGAGCATTCCACAAATTGCTGGTAAAAATAGTAATATTATGGATAGAAATGCTACACAAACACCAAAATCTTTTATATGTTCATATCTATGACTCAGTAATTTAACTAGTTGGATTCAATTTTCAGAAAATGACAAGAGATGTGCTCTCAAAATATTTATCTTAATATTACCTATGAAAATAAAAATGTGAAACTTAAATATGTAAAATAGATATTGATTATGGACTTATGACACATCCATTAGATGAGCTGTTATTTAGCCATTAAAACTTCTGTAACTTTTGTAGACTACTTTAATCTTATATCAAAATGTTCTCAATATTTTAAACAAAAATGCAGTATAGATACTGAATAATTCTGATTCATAAACACATATTTGTATAAAATGCAAGAAAAATTTGCCCAACACATTTACAGTGGTTATTACATATTTTTATTTTATACTTTTGACTTTTATCATTCTTTCCCCCCAAATATAGTACAACCAATTGCATTTCTTTGATGTAGAAACAAAAAAACTACTTCATATTTCACCTTTGTCTGATCATTGCTACAGATCTCAGAACCTAAAACGTTCCCCTTAACTCTCATTCATTGTCAGTCCTGTATACCACGTAGATGACTTACATCTTGTTAAGATCCCTACATGCGGATCTGTAGGAAACATTTCTTCTGGTCCCCCTCCTTTTTGTTTTAGTCTGCCCAATACCTTTCCCTATTCCACCTAATTCTAGTGGAACTTCTCAACAGGTGAGCCTGCCTGCCATGGCACAGAATATCCCATCTTGCAGACACACTATTTAGTCCAGGAAGTGGCATGGGACCCAAGATGGGCTCATCAGAGCCCTTTGGGTGTAGAGAAATTTGGGTTCAGGAGCCCTGAGTTTGAGGGAGGCATGCTGGTAACATGCTTGCACATGAATGTAGCATAAAGATAAGAAAGAGAGGGAGAGCTGAGGTTCAGGGAGAGAAACATGCTCTTAACGCCATCTTGTGAATCCCTGAATACACCCATGCCTGAAACTAGTGCCAGTCTAAAGACTTCTTAATTTTGTGGACCCCAAAATTTCTTTTTTCTTTAAGAAAGTTTTAGTTACAGTTCTGTCACTTATCATTGAGAGTGCCAATAAAGGGGCCAATCAAAGGGGGTATATTGGAATTACCTTTCAACTCTCATATGGTATGCAGCAGCGTTTTCATTCATCATATCTTAGTGTGCATGATCAGAAAAAAAAAATTTTTAACTCATGTTCAGTAAGTTTCTTACATGTCCCTTTACCCTGCAGTGACTTAAGACTCAATTTTGTATATCTTTACTTTAAAAAGCTTGTAATGTACAACTTAACCCATGAATCTTTCTTAAACACCATTGAGTTCAAAGTTCTGACTAGCTTTTCTTAGCTTGTTGTCAAGGTCATTTGCATTGATATCTCCATCCTTCCCACATACACTGATGCAATCTGCAAGATAAATGAGAGTGTTCTTTTCTATCTTGCAAATCATTAGATCTGATTATGGCTCTTGAATAGAAAAGCATTCAGCATGGGAGCATGCTAGGCAAGTGATTGACTGCTTACACCCTACTTGGTGTTCTTCCATTTTAGGAATGCATTGGCAAGTCCAGGGTCACACAGTTCAAGATAAGCTTCATCTCAACATGGGCAGGATGGCTCAACACCATAATTAACTGCTCTCAAGGAAATCTCCTTAAAGCCACTGTAGACTTTCAGTTGTCCCAGACTGATTAGAAAAGGGTCCTAATATTGTAATTAAGTTGTCAATCACATAAGAAATAAATTTGTATGGAGACAAATGCTGATGAGGATGTGGGCAAAGGGAAATGATCAAATGCTGTTGGTGGGAATGTAAAGTAGTACAGCCATTATGGAAAACAGAATGGAAGTTTCTCAAAAAAACTAAAAACAGAACTAATATGATCCAGCAATCTCACTGCTGGGTATATATGCAAAAGAAAGGAAATCATATATTGAAGAGATATCTGTACTCCCACATTTATTGCAACACTGTTCACAACAGCAAAGATGGTGCAACCTAAGTGTCCATTGGTGGATGAATTGATAAAAAAAAAACGTAGCACATATACACAAGAGAATATCATTCAGCCATAAAAAAGAATAGAGATACAATTTTGTAAGAAGACTCTGGAGTACGTATGGGGTAGAGTGGATTCAACTTGGGATCGTAAAAACATCTTTGGTTTCAAATACAAAAAGAAAAAAGAAAGATGAAAAAGACAGAGGAGAAGCCGGTCTGATGTGATGGAGAGTGGAAAGAAAGGACTGATCAGAAAAATTGTCAAAACTAAGACAAGAAAGAAGATTCCTAGATGTGCTAATCAAGATAAAGAAATTCGTCTCAGAGGAACTGAGGAGGATTTTGTATTTCTGACAAAGATAAGAGGCAGTTGGTGAATTCCTGTGGATAGAATTAATAGGATGCTGTATTATTGAGTTTCAGTTGGAAGGAAATAGGATATTTGCAACCAAAAGCCAAATGTGACCCTCTGCTGTAGAACATACAACACAATTTCTCCACAGCTCTACTTGCATACCTTTATATCTCAGCTAGGGCCTGAGATTGAAGCTAAAGGGAACTGGCCAAAAAAAAAAAAAAAAAAAAAAAAAAAATGGTGAGAGAGAGATATCTGTGGTCCTAAAGCTCAAGGCATCATTAACTAGAAAGAAAATAAAATAGTGAAGACTTCGAAGATCATCTTAGCATGTTATTTTCGGAGAGTAACTGCACATTTCATGCATCTGGTCTATAAACACTTTTTAAAACTGAGCTTTCTCTCCCTTACTAGAAGGTGTGTATTTTAAGGCAGTAGTTAGGGTTGGGGTGGTAACCACAGCAGTGCTGGGAAAAAACATTTGGTCCCATTGGTGTCAATGAGAACTCCTACTTTATTCTTTCCTTTGGTGGCCAAGAAAGCTTCCCCAGGGAAGTAGCATAGGATAACTAGGAAAACCCTGTAGGTGGTGCAAGCAGAGGAGCTGGGAGCAGGTTTTTGTGTTGTGACGGGGTGGAAGGGAGAAAGGTAACAGGCAGAGAAGATTTTATTCATCACAACTTATAAATATCTCATCTTTGTCCCAGCAGAAGACGTGCGAGACTGGCTTGCCCAACTGTGCTCCATCTGTGTGATTCATTCATTCCTTCAGTAAATATTTAGGGACTGACTGTAATAGAAGAGGCACGAGAAATAAAAAGCTGAGTTTTGCTGCTTGATTCTCACCTGTGTTCAAGCCCAGCGTCAGTTTCAGCTGTTGGTAAATTTGGTGTCTTTCATGCAGTGGAGCAAACAGATTGGGGATCAGTGAGTTTTTCTAGCAATTTCAGTTCCTCTTCTGTTTATGCCAAGTTTTAATCATCGTCATGACTACAGACTTGCAGGGAGTTTATTTTCCCACAGAAGGGCAGATAAAGGTAAGATATGCAAGATACACACTTCATCAATAGTATTTACACACAGAACCTGCACATTTGACCCTGTATGTTTTTATTCTGTATCCCCAGAGAATGGACATGATTTCTTTCTTGTGGTTTTCTTTGTATTAAACGATTTATATAGATTATGCCCCATGAAAAAGAAGTTCATTGAACATATTATTCTTATCTACAGATCTCTAGCTATAGATTTAAAAGATCCTTGTACTTGGAAACTATAAAGGTGATAATGTTCAAAATGAAAAGGATCTTAATAATCTCAGTTTAGTAGAAAAGAATGACCGTGCTGATAAAAACTCCTGAATTGATTCATTGCATGCCCCTGACCTCCTTTACATTAAGGGTGTCCTCTAACTATGCAGACAAGTTTTAGTTTGACTAGTAGAGAAAGAGCATTTAAAAAAAAATCTTTTTACCAAGTAATGCTGACTTCATTATAGTTACATTTCTCCATTAGTTATAAAGAAATATACTCTGGCTATCTGAAATTAAGAACTGAATGGAAATCATGTTACAGTTTCATGTTAAGACATCTTGTAATTGGAATAAAGCAGCATGCACTATGGAATTTCAAGAAAAGGAGAATTCGGTGTTCTGTTAAAGATGCTTATGATTGGGGTTGGTTGATGGGTGACAGGGATGTGTGGGTTCAAGTTTTCTCTCTTAACATATTCAAAATTCTGTCTAATCAATATGTTGATCATGAAGTCCACATTTTAACATCAATATTCTTTGACATTATGCTACATACTTGAACTGGAGAGGAAGATTGCCTTCCCTGAGATGGTAAAAATATCTCAGGCTGAGCTTTTAGCTGGAAGCCAGTGATGAAAATGACAGTGCCTTATCCTTGTAGAGCTCTTTTATGTCTTAAAACAACTTTATAAGCATCATTAGGCTTCATTTGATTCAGTCACAGAGAGGCAGAATGACTTGAGGAATTGATTTGCCTGAACTCCAATTTCACTGTAGTAGGAAGATTAGAACCCAAACAAACTGATTCTTAGTCCAGGATCTTTGAGTTAGAGTACCAACATAATATTCCTCTTTTTTTTCTTTTGGAAATGTTTTCATGTTAACTTATATATGATATAGTTCACCTAAAAACTTGAACTAGGTGTCCCTTGAATTTTTACTTTTCTGGCTCTTTGGTTAGATAATGTTATGAACAGAATTGTGTCCCCCCAAAAATTCACACATTAAAGCCCGAACCCCCAATTTGGAGGTCTGTATTTGGAGATGGGCCTTTAAGGAGGAAATTACAGTTAAATGAGGTTGGGAAGGGGTGCTCCCTGATCCGATAGTACTGGTGTCCTTAGAAGAGAAAGAGAGCTCTCTCTCTGCATGTGTGTACAGAGGAAAGGCCATATAAGGAACAGCAAGAAGGTAGCCATCTGCAAGACAGGAAGAGAACCCTCACCAGAAGACAGCTTTGAGGGTGTTTTGATCCTGGATTTCTCGCCTCTAGAACTGTGACAAAATTAATTTCTGTTGTTTATGCCATCCAATCTGTGTTATTTTGTTATGGGAGCCCTTGCAAACTAATACAGATAATGTTTTCTCAGGGCAAGAACTAAACTTGTCCTCTGACATACTGAACCATTAGTTCAGCCCAGCAAAGCATGAAGGAGAGCGCCACATATTCGTTAAAGAAATCAGCCACTGGCCTATAAAGCTGAATAATGGTACTATTTCTGTAAGTTTAGGTTGTGTTTCTTTATCGACAAATAGATGGCTTATGGCCAGGTCAATTGAAAAGTTGATATTTAATAATACCAGGCATTCTGCTTATTGAATTAATTTTAAATTTTCTTTAGTTTGTAAAAAGGGCAGATGGCCAATATGCCTATTATTTTAGTTGATATTGTTTGTCTACCTAGAAATATACCATGCCCACTGAAGTTCTTGCTACATCTCCTAGCATCAGTGATGTCAAAAGCTCATCATCAACTTTCCGCAAGGGTAATTGTGAATACTTAACTGCATAACAGGCCCTGTGCTAAGCTCTTTAGGGGCATTATCTCATTTAATATTCAAAATAATCTTTTGAATTAGTCACTAATTAATATTATTTTTCAAACAAGGAGAATGAGAGTTGGAGAGATCACATAACTTGCCCCAGGTCACACAGGTAATAAGGCAGAGCTGGGTTTTGAAACTAGACTGGTGGGGCTCCAGCACCCTAACCAACCCTCTGCTCCACAGCAGCCATCACCATGGCAAAGATAGGAGGAGACAGTGGGGAGAAGCCACGGAGCAGGGGGAGGAGATAGGGATGTAGATAAACCTTGGCCTGAAGAGATGGCTGGCAGTGGAAGCGAGGACTGGCATTAAAACATAGGAGAGGTCAGTCTGGCTGCTCAGATGGAAAAAAAAGGAAAAATACAAAAAATATGAGAGGCCAGGAAGGAGCAAATGGCATTGTACTGAATGGGACAAGATGAAATCCTAAATCAAGGCAGCAGGAATAAAGCAGAAAGGTAATTACCAGAGCTTGGTGACTGGACAAGCCCGTTAATAGTTAAGCGTCCAAACGGCCCATAGGCCTTTAGCTTTGGTACCCGGGGAGAAAAGTAATAGCATTAACTGGGAAGACAAGGAGTGAGTCTGGGAGGAGAAAGAAAGACAAAACAAATTTGCTTTGGGGCATCTGGTTTTGCAGCCTCACCTAATCCCTGCCTTCTAAGCACCAGAATTTTTATGACACTGATCAAAGTTGAGCTTCTTTACAATTCACTTACTTAGGGATCTTAATTCCACGCAGTGATAGCCACCTATTTCCCTATTCCAGCTACCATTTTCTATTTGGGAGATTTCTGATACAGGTGTTTTTTTTTCCCCAGGAGAGTAACTATGATGCAATCACAGTGGACATCGCATAAACACAGTGACCTTAGCTTATGTTTAAAACCATATAAGACTGTGACTGTGTTAGGTTTGCAATATTTTGTTAGTATTTTTGATGATAAATTTTATTATACAAACGTATGACAGCAAGCATAGACTTTTACTGTGTGGTGAAAATGAAATTCTCGTAGAAGCACACACTGTCCACATTTTCCTCCAATTTTCAGCTTCTTGAGGCTTCTGACTGTATTGGGACCACATCTAGGATGATTTGCTCTAAAATAAATCCATAAAATTCATTTGTGTATTAAAGCCTATTAGAGAAGTCTCTTTTCTCTCTTGCTCTATCTTTGAAAATGCTGTGTATTTGTTTTGTATAAATACACTGCCTATTTCTGAGATGGGGCAAAGTCACAGCCAAGGACTAGCTTAAGATATATTTTCCAAGCTAGTGGGAAAAGTTACACAGAATTCTTAACTTCACTATGCAAGCTGAATATCCAGAATCCTACTCTGCATGAGAGAAACCTTATTCAAAGCCTGATTCTTGTCTCAAAATAGGAAGTATGTTCTGGGACTTGACAGTTACATTAAAGAGAAGAACACTGCAGAGAAAAGGAAATAAAGATATGCCTTCTTTGGTACATATGCAGACAACATATGCTCTGACACTTGCCTACATCCTGTCGAAACACTGATAACAGTTTCCAAAGGAACAAGGGAGAGAAAGTTAAGAATTAACAAGCAGCTAGGAGAGTGTATGGTGAATCATTATTCAAAGAGCAAATGTACTTGGCTATTAAAATAGATGACAAGATGTTTCAAAGAAGGGAAATTGTAGGCAAATTCACGCATTCAAATGTTTTCAAACATCTATCATGAGTTGGAACAGTGATAAGTGTTTTGGATGATCTAAAGATGAACCTTTTACTGTTTTGCCATTGATATAGTTTGGCTGTGTCCCCACCCAAATCTCATCTTGAATTCCCACATGTTATGAGAGGCACCCAGTGGAAGGTAATTGAATCATGGGGCAGGTCTTTCCTGTGCTATTCCCATGATAGTGAATAAGTCTTATGAGATCTGATGCGTTTATAAAGGGGAGTTTCCTACACAAGCTTTCCTCTCTTTGCCTGCACCATCCATGTAAGACATGACTTGCTCTTCCTTGCCTTCTGCCATGATTGTGAGGCCTCCCCAGCCACGTGGAACTGTAAGTCCAATAAACATCCTTCCTTTGTAAATTGCCTGGTCTCACGTATGTGTTTATCAGCAGCATGAGAATGACCTAATACAGCTATCAACATAATAATAATATAAAATAGGATGGGATAAGTACTGTAGAGACATTCAAACAACATGTTACGAGGAGCACAAAAGAATGGAGAGATTAACTTAGATTAATATAGTGAGTTCTAATAACAAAAAACCTTTTTTGGGGGGCAGCTTTACTATTATACTGCAAGGTTATTTGAAAATCATTGAACATCTGGCCACCTTAGGATTGACACTCTGATGGTAATATACTATGACTATAGTTTTATTTTATTATTATGCTATACAACTTAATATAAAGGTTTGTATAAACCATGAGTCAAAGGTTTCCCAAAGTAAGAATTGTTTATTAAGTTCTGATTAAACTCTTGTTTTAAGAGATTTAACAATTTTCACATATTCTATTTCCATAGTATGGAAATTATTTGCTTCTTATGCTAGCATAGAAGATAACTCTTAACTTAATATTCTTTCAAGATCTCATGTCAGCAAAAGGGGTCACAGATTAAACTGCAACCCAGCAGCAAATTGTCTTTTGCAGGGCCTATTTTATTTGCCATTACATTCCTGGTGACATTGCCCTTTGTGGTCAGGCAAGTACATGAAGCCAGTGTTTAAAATGACACATAGATTCCTTATCTGGACCTGAAGAATAGCTCAAGGTCTGTCTAGTCATGCACTTATGTAGCAGACAGTGCTGTGGTCAATGCTGTAATGACCCAAATCTCTTCATATCTCTTCTAAACAGTTCTGAAAACCTAAACCCTTGGGATGCTTCCAATGATCATCATCTGTGATATTCTTTGGCAGACTTCTCTTTGCTTTCCAGAGCTTTCAAAAGACAGAAGTGCTTGGGGACTGCCATCTTCTGCACAGGCTGGTAACCAATGACTATTGGGGGTGGTAGAATGCTAGCCCAGCCTTTTCTCCTTCAGTTGGGACAACTCTGACACCACCAAGATCCCTGAGGGACTGGCTGACGTCTACACCCTGATCTCGAGGACTTCCTCCTGGGCTCTCCCTCTTACTTCGCTTCAACTCCTTCCCTGTCCTGCTTCCATTGTTTCCTTAGCACGCTCCCTTTCATAACCTCTTTGCACACAAATCCTCATCTCTGGATCTGCTTCTAGGAAACCTTATTTAAGAAGTATGGTTTCATTATTTAATAATACAGTTGACATTCTGCTACTTCCAAAAACAATTTGAGGAAGTGACTGACAATATTTTCCCCTAAATTCATATGCTTTACTCATCTATAAAGTGAATGACAATTTTCTTCCTATTCATGAAACCTACCTTGGGCTAACTGAAGCTTATCCTGATCAATGTAACAACATATTCTTTAAACAGAAAAGTTCAGAGAGTCCACTCTTTGTTACTTCTGACAATTTTTGTAAGAGTATTTAATGAGGTCATTTCTAACACGAAGCCTCCCTGGGTTTGTGGGGCAGTGTCAGGGAATGGGCTGACAGGGTGAGGCACTGCTACACAAATGTGTTTCTCTACCTAAACATCTATGTTTACTATTTTTTGCCCCAATTCCAAATTGACAATACTAAGAATCAGTTTTGAGTTTGAAATTTGATAAAAAAATAACTTTAAAATCTACATTTAAAATGCTTGCTGCATGTATCATACTCTTACAAAATGTTTTGAAAATCCTTGCATATTACCGAAATAGAAATAGAATCAGGACCATTTTAACCTGTGAAGCAATAACTCACATAGGAGCTAACCTAATTAATGTATTTCTCTGACCCACAAGTGGGCTATGGGACTAAAATAAACCTGAAGCCAGCCCCCCTGTGGAGGCCTGGAGAAAGACAGCATCCCTGCAGCCCCCTCATCTCTCAGAGATGCCAGTCACAGCTACACAGACATCTGGAGTTGTGAGCAGAGAAAGCTGTAAGACTGTGTGAAGGATGGCCAGCCTTGGGCAATGTGGTAGACCGTATCAACACAGCTCCCACCATGCCTCAAATCTAAAAATGCTGAATTAAATATTAAATATACATGTAATATACTTGTTTCATATTTAATTCAGCATTTATATATATGAAACATATATACATGAAATACATATATATTTCATTGATGATATTGATGATACATTTTATTATAAAAAACATATGACAGCCAGCATAGACTTTTACTGTGTGGTGAAATGGAAATTCTCATAGGAGTACACACTGTTCACATTTTCCTTCCAATTTTCAGCATTTCAGGGCTTCTGACTATATTGGTACTATATCTAGGATGATTTGCTTTTAAATAAATAATATAATGGGGATATATAGGATTCTAGGAAATCTTATTTAAGAAGTATAGTTTCATTATTTAATAATATGGTTGACATTTTGCTACTTCCAAAAACAATATGTATATAATACTTTATATATACATACTCGGAAGAGAAAAGGAAAGGACCCAGGTTCCAGAAAGATTCCAGAAGTGAAGAAGAAATCAAAAGCAAAGCAGTGACCATGGGAACTGAGGCCACGGCAACTGGAGGGATGTGGCTGTCACAGAGGCCCAGTAGAGAGTTCAGCTGAGATGGACTCAAAGCACTGGGATCTGAAAGGGCTGTCTCTTCTGAGAAGGAAGGAAGAGGGAGGTTAGAGACACTCTACCTGTAAGCTCAGGACAGAGTCAGGGAAGCCTGCCCTTAACACACTGTGTTCTCCATGAGATCCTGAGGCCAGCAAGGCTGCATCATGCAGCGTATGGAACACAAAGTTACCACTGGTGCCAGAATCTCAATCTAAAACCTTATGTAAAAACTACTCCCAGAAAAAAAAACGGGTAAGAATATAGAGGACTTGAAGAACACAATGAACAATCTGGACGTCATGAACATATATACACCTTGCCTCAAACCATGAGACCCACCTTTCCATAAGAAACTAAACAACACGAGAACTTAGCGAAGCATGCACAAGTTTCAACAGCCAAACTGACCAAGCAGAAGAAAGGATATCAGAGGTCGAAGATCAACTCAATGAAATAAAACGAGAAGGCAAGATTAGAGAAAAAAGGGTAAAAAGGAATGAACAAAGTCTCCAAGAAATATGGGACTA
>CAUYLG010046278.1:0-30613 GCA_963573385.1 Cacajao melanocephalus
CCTTCCTGTCTCCATTGTTAAGCACAATTATTGGCATAAAAGAAGTTTTTAATACCCATTTTTAGACTGCATTCTAGCCTGGGCAATAGAACAAGAATCCCATTCTCTCTCCCTCTTTCTCTTCCTCTTTCTTTCTCTCTTTCATTTTTTTTTCTTTCTTTCACTCTTTCTTTCTTCTTTTCTCTCTTTTTCTTTCTAAAAAAATAAAATAAAATAAAAAGAAAGAACCAAACTGATTTAATAGAGCTGAAAAACTATCAAAATTTCATAATACAATCAGAATTATTAATAGAAGAATAGACCAAACTGAGAAAAGAATTTCAGAGCTCCAAGCTCAGTTCTTTGAATGAACTCAGACAATAATAAATTTAAAAAAATTTAAAAAATTAAGAAAACCTCTGAGAAATACGGGATTAGGTAAGGAGGCAAAACATATGATTCATTGTTATCTCTGAAAGAGAAAGAGAGAGAGCAAGAAACTCAGAGAACATATTTGAGAATTTTGTGCACAAAATTTTCCCCAACGTTGCTGGACAGCCTGACATTCAAATTTGGGAAATTTGAAGAAGCCTTGCAAGATAGTATACAAGATGACTATCCCCAAGACACATAGTAATTAGCTTTTAAAGTGAGAGAAAAAAATACTAAAGGTAACTGGAGGGAAGTGGAAGGTTAACTACAAAAGGAACCCTATCAAGCTGACAGTATACTATTCAGCAGAAACTTTACAAGCCAGAAGAGATCAGGAGCCTATGGTCAGCATTCTAAGAAGAAAACAGTTTTCAACCAATGATTTTATGTTCAGTCAAACTATGATTCATAATCGATGGAGAAACAAATGCTAATGGAAACTGTTACCACCTGATATTTCTTACTAGAGGTCCTTAAGGGAGTTTTAAGGGAAAACCCATTACTGGCCAACACAGAAATTCATATAAGTACATAGACCATTGACACTATAAAGCAACTATACAATCAAGTCTACATAACAATCAGCTAAAAAAATAACAAAATTGAATTTGCAAATACTCGTATTAACCTTGAATGTAAATAGGCTAAATGCTCCATTTATAAGGCACAAAGTCGCACGTTCAAGAAAGAAGCAAGACACAACTGTATGCTTTCTTCAAAACATATGCCTCTCATGCAAGGACACCCCTAGTCTCTAAGTAAAGGGTTAGAGAAAGATCTATCAAGAAAACAGAAAACAAAAATGGGAAGGTTTACTATTATTATTTCAGACAAAATAGCATTTAAACCAACAATCAAAAAAGAAAAAGAAGAGCATTGCATAATGGTAGAGAATTCAATTCAACAAGAAGATTTAATTATTTCAAATAAATATGCAAACACTGGAAAACTGAGATTTATGAAACAAGTTCATAGAAACTTGCAAAGAAAATTAGATAACTATACAATAATAGTGGGAGACTTCATCATCTTTCTGACCCCTAGAGATATTATCCCTCATTTTGCCTCTATGATCTAATACAGATCACAGAGACAGAAAACTAACAAAAATATTCAGGACCTAAACTTGACACTTGACCAAATAGACCAAAGAGAAATCTATGGAACACTCCACCCAACAACAACAGAATATATATTCTTCTTTTCTGCACATGACACAATCTAAAATTGACCACATGCTTGGAAATAAAGCTATTCTGAACAAATATAAAAGAAAACCAAAACAATACCAATGAGAATTTCAATCATAAAAAATAAAAGTAAGGATGGGCATGGTGGTTCATGCCTGTAATCCCAGCACTTTGGGAGGCTGATGGGGGTGGATCACCTGAGGTCAGGAGTTGAGGACCAGCCTAGGCAACATGGTGAAACTCTGTCTCTACTTAAAAAAAAAAAAAATTACGATATCAGCCAGGTGTGATGGCACATGACTATAATCCCAGCTACTTGGGGTCTGAGGTAAGAGAATAGCCTGAACCCAGGAGGCAGAGATTGCAGTGAGCTGAGATTGCACCATTGTGCTCCCCACTGGGAGACAAGAGTGAAAATCTGTCTCAAAAAAAAATAAAATCAGTACTAAGAAGATCTCTCAAAATTATACAATTACACAATCTGCTTTTGAATGACTTTTGGGGAAACAATGAAACGAACAAAGAAATCATTAAATTATTTGAAAGTAATGAAAACAAAGAAACAATGTACCAGAAAGTATAGAACACAGCTAAAGTATTAAGAGGCACAGTTATAGTGATAAATACATACATTAAAAAGTTAGAAATATCAAAAATTAATGACCCAACAGTCTACCTTGAGCTAGAAAAACAAGAGCAATCCAGCCCCAAAGCTAGCAGAAGAAAATAAATAACCATAACAAGAGCAAAGCTAAATGAGAGATGAGAAAAAAAAAACATACAAAAGATCAGCTAAAACAGAAATATGTTCTTCAAAATAATAAATAAGACTGATAGACCACTAGCTAGACTATGAAAGAAAAAATAGAGACGATTCAAATAAACACAATCAGAAATGACAAAAGGGACATTACCCATTACTTACAACCCTACAAAAATACAAAAGTCCCTCAAAGACTATTATGAATACCTTCATGTACACAAACTACAAAATGTAGAAAAAAAAGATAAATTTCTGGAAACATAAAACCTCCCAAGTTTGAACCAGGAAGAAACTGAAATCCTGAACTGAACAATGAGTTTTTAGATTGAATCAGTAATAAAAAGCCTACAAACTAGAAAAAAAACTTGACCAAGCGAATTCACAGCTGAATTCAACAAAATGTGTAAAGAAGAGCTGAAACCAATTCTACTGAAACTATTCCAAAAGACTGAGAAGTAGGGACTCCTTCATTGCTCATTCTATGAAACCAACATCATTGTGATACCAACACTAACAGAGACACAACAACAACAAAAACAAAAGCAAAAAAATCTTTAGGCCAATATTCCTAAGAAACATAGATGCAAATATTCTCAACACAGTACTAGCAAACCGAATTTCATTAACACATCAAAAAGCTAATCCACCATCATGAAGTAAACATTGTCATTGGGATGCAAGTTTGGTTGGACATATGTATAGCAGTAAATGAGATTCACCCCATAAGTAGAACTAAAACCAAAAATCCTATGATCATCTCAATAGATACAGAAAAGACTTCTAATAAAACTCAATATCCCTTAATGTTAAAAACCCTCATCAAAGTAGACATTGAAGGAACATGCCTTAAAATATTAAGAGCCATCCATGACAACCCAGAGAAAACATACAGAATGAGCAAAAGCTGGAAGAAGTCACCTTGAGAACTAGAACAAGAAAAGGAAGTCCACTTTCACTACTGCTATTCAACACAAGACTGGAAATCCTAGCCAGAGGAATCAGGAAAGAGAATGACATAAAAGGAATCCAAATAGAAATAGAATAAGTCAAAATATCTGTATTGAGAGATGATATAATTTGACACAAAGAAAACCCCATAGTCTCTGTCCAAAGGCTTGTAAATCTGATAAACTGTTTCAGCATGGTTTCAGGATACAAAATCTATTTTGAAAAATCAGTAGCATTCCTACACACCAATAACATCCAATTTGAGAATCAAATCAAGAATGCAATCCTGTTCACAATACCCACAAAAATAATGAAATACCTCAGTACAGAGGTCAAAGTTCTCGACAACAAGAATTATAGAACATTGCTAAAAAAAATCAGAGATGGCACAAAGAAATGGAAAAATGTTCCATGCTCATGTAATTAATATTGTTAAAATGGTCATACTGCCCAAAGCAATTTACAGATTCAATGCTATTCCTATCAAATTACCAATGACATTTGTCACAGAATTATAAAAACCTATTGTAAAATCCATATGGAGCCAATAAAGGGCCCAAACAGCCAAAGAAATCTATGTGACTTAAAATGATACTACAAGGCTACAATAACCAAAACAGCATGATACTATTACAAAAACAGACATACACACCAATGCAAGAGTTTAGGGAACTGAGAAATAAAGCCACACACCTAAAACAATCTGATCCTCAAGAAAGCTGACAATAATAAGCCATGAGTAAAGAGTCCCTATTCAATAAATTGTGCTGGGATAAATGGCTAGCAGAAGATTGGAACTGGAGCCCCTTCTTTCACTGTATACAAAAATAGATGCAAGATGGATCAAATGCTAATGTAAAACCTAAACCTATAAAAACTCTACAAGCAAAGCTAGGAAATACCATTCTGGAAATCAGCTTTGGCAAACACTTCATGAGAAAGATGCCGAAAGCAATTTCAACTAACTCAAAAATTAACAAGTGAGACAAAATTAAAGAGAATCTGCACAGCAAAAGAAACTATAGACAGACTATAAACAGACAACCTACATAATGGGATAAAACATTGCAAACTATGTATTTGACTAAGGTCTGATGTCCATATTCTATAAGAATATGTCAAATTGACTTATTCAAAGAATAAGTCAATAAGCAGAGCTAAACAACCTAACAAATGGACTAAGAATATGAAAAGAACATTATCTAAAGAAGCCAACAAGTATATGAAAAACTGTCAGCATCAGTAATCCTTAGGAAAATGCAAACAAAACCGCAATGAGATCTGATTTGGCAGCAGTCAGAATGGCTACCAGAGTCAAAAATCAACAGATAATGGCTAGGTTGTGGAGAAAAGAAAACAGTTATACTCTGCTAATGGGAATGTAAATTAGATCAGCCACTGTAGAAAGCAGTCTGGCAATTTCTCAAAGAACTTTAAACACAGAACTTAAAAAGGCTAAGAAATTTCCTTATTGAGTGTATACCCAGAGGAATATAAGTAGTTCTACCATGAAGACACATGCATGTCTATCTTCATGGCAGCACCATTCACAAGAGTAAAGTTATGAAATAAACCTAGATGCCCATCAGTAGTGGAATGGATAAAGAAAATGTGGTACATATTCACCTTGGAGTACTACTTCACCATAATAAAGAATGAAATTATGTACTTTGCAACAACATGGATGAATCTGGGGACTATTATCCTAAGCAAATAAATGCAGAAACATAAAATCAAATATCACATGCTCTCATATATAAGTGTAAGCTGAACATTGAGCACACATGGACAGAAAGAAGGGAACAATAGACACCAGAGCCTACTTGTGAGTGGAAGTTGGGTGGATGGTGAGGATTCAAAAGCTACCTGCCAGGTATTACACTGATCACCTGGGTGACCAAAACCCGATGACACACAATTTACCAATGTATCAATCCTGCACATGTACTCATGAATGTAATATAAAAGTTTGAAAGAAAAAAAATAAAACAACAACTGTTTTAGAGCTAGTAGATTTTTACTCCTAGAAAATGTGTTCAATTATAACTTAAAACAGAACTGCCATTTGACCCAGCAATTCTCTTACTGGGTATATGACCAAATGAATATAAATTACTCTACCATAAAGACACTTGCATGAATCTGTTCATCACAGCACTATTCATTATAGCAAAGACATTAAATTAGCCTATATGCTCATCAGTGGTGTACTAGGCAAAGAAAAGATGGTACATATACACAATGAAGTACCTGCAGTTATAAAAAATAAAATAATGATATTCTCTTATTTGCAAAAACATGGATGAAACTGGAGGTCATCATGTCACAGAAAGACAAACTCCCTATGTTTTCACTTATTTGTGAGTGCTAAAAATCAAAACAAACGAATTCATGAAGATTGAGAATAGGATTGCTAACCAGAGACTGAGGATAATGAGGGGCTGTAGGGGAAGTAGGGATGATTAATGTGTAGAAAAAAATGGAAAGAATTAAAAAAACATACTATTTGATAGCACAACAAGGAGACTGTAGTCAGTAATAACTTAATTGTAAATTTTAAAATGACTAAAAGAATGTAATTGTATTGTTTGTAACACAAAGGATAAATGCTACAGGGTATGGATACCCCATTTTCATGATTTGATTATTGTTTATTTTATACCTGTATTAATGTATCTCATGTACTCCATAATATATATACCTACTATGTGTTCATTAAAAATTTTTAAAAATTAAAAAAAAGAAAATTTGGTAAATATACACCATAGAATACTATGCAGCCATGAAAAACAATGAAATTGTGTCCTCTGCAGCAACATGAATGGAGCTGGAGGCCATTATAAGCAAATTAACACGGGAACAGAGAAAAAAATACCACATATTACCACTTATAAGTGGGGGCTACATATTGAGTACATATGGAGACAAAGAAGAGAGCAAGACTCAGCAGAAGTCTCTTGAGGGTGAAGAGGGGGAAGAGAGCAAGGATTAAAAACTGCCTATTGTCTACTATTCAAACTACCTAGGTGACAAAATAATCTGTACAGAAAACTCCTGCAACACTAATTTACCCATATAATAAACCTATGCGTGTACCCTGTAAAACTAAAATAAAATTTGGAAATAAAAAAGAAAAAATTATTTCACCATTTCATGTTTGGCTAAATGTTTTCAGGTGGCATAAATTCTGTTCTTCTCTACCTTCAGGACTTACCTGTGTTTGTACATGATTCTGTTTTCATTTTTAAGGATGCTTATAAATAAGCACACATATTAAGAGACATTATATAATTTTGATTTGAAGCCTCAGTGAAGTGGGGTGGTTCGAGTTTAAATACATAAATGGCCAAGATTAATACAGTGATAAAAGTTCCACAAGCTGATTTTAAGTATAATATTTCCTATTCTGAAAGTTGATTTCTCAAGTTTTCATATTACTACAAAAATGTTTTTTCCAATAGCATCAATGTTATATGTCTAAATGTATACACTGAAAGATAAGTTCATAAGTTGTGTATGTGTGTGTGTGTGTGTGTGTAGTACAACATGGAAAATTACATCCACTGAACTATATTTTTAGCAACACAGAACATAGATGATTGACAGAACAAAGCATATGGAAATGAAGATGAATCTAACCCACATTTAGATCTAAGAAAAAAATATTTGCCTGAAGGGAAAATATTAATTAGTTTGTCTACATGCAAGATAAAAGTCTGGAAGACATATCTATCAAAAGGCAGTGGAATAAACAGCAAAATGGAAATTATTTGTAAACTGACAGTAAACTTGGCAAACATCGAGGGGGTAAACAAGTTATTTGGCATGCAAAGCATTTTGAAATCACAGCCTCTGTCAGGAGGCATCTGTGCCTAGATTCACTTATTTGACAGAAATTAACATTTTGCAGAAATCTTTGTTGCATGCTAAAGATTTCTTCACCCTCCTTAATTATTTTAATTGCTGCTTCAGAATGTTCCAAGTAAACACTCAAAAGATGCTAAACTCCACAAAGTCCAATCCAATTTCAATATTACAGAGTGATTGGACTCTAGACTTCACTAAAATATCTACCAAGAGGTGAATTGTTTAAGTAAATATACCAAGCTTATTTTTAAGGGATAAAATATAAGGGCCATGTAAATCCAGTAATGATCCTTACAGTACTGGGAAAGGCAAAATTTCAGGTTAAGAAACACAAACTACTTTATCCAGTTTTATATATCTTACATAACAAAACATCATCCAATGGTCTAAAATCCTATGGATTAACTTATTTTCATTATCTTTATTTTCTGACAAAATTGTCGATAACTAGTAAGGTAAATTAAGAGATTTGGTATAGTGGAAAGAATATTGTCACAGTGATTCAGGAAGTCCTACCTCTGTCACTAACTAGTTGTCAGTTAACTTCTGTGGTTCTCAGCCTCCTCATCAGCAAAGAGAAAAATATTTAATCTTTTCTGATGTCATTTTCAAGCTACAATTTTGACATTCCAGCTTATCTGATTATAAATGTTCAAACTCTTTTATTTTGGCAATTTAACAACTTATTTTGTTAAATGAAAACTGTCTTGTTCAAAACTGTAATTTTGTAATTTTCTTTCTTGTTTACTGGTATTCACTGTTTGTGAGAGAGATTATATGTCAGCAAAATGCTAGAGGTTTTTTGTTTTTTTCCTTTCTGTTTTTTTTTTTTCCAGAATAATAGAACCTTTAAACAGTGACTTTCTCCTTTTACCTTTGAAGAAACTGATGTATACAGAGATTAATTGGCTTAAATCTAAGTGTTATATTTGAAATAGGTCATTATTATGTTTCAAGCTCTTTGATAAGTGCTTTACTTTTATTTATTTATTTATATATTTTATTGCATTTTAGGTTTTGAGGTACATGTGAAGAACATGCAAGATTGGTGCACAGGTACATACAGGGCAATGTGGTTTGCTGCCTTCCTCCTCATCACCTGTATCTGGTATTTCTCCCCATGTTATCCCTCCTCAACTCCCCACCCCCCATTGTCCTTCCCCTAGTTCCCCCGCACAAACCCTAGTGTGTGATTCTCCCCTTCCTGTGTCCATGTGTTCTCATTGTTCAAATTAGAACTCAGGATTAGGAAACCCACTCAAAACTGCACAACTACTTGGAAACTGAACAACCTGCTCCTGAATGACTACTGTGTAAATAACAAAATGAAGGCAGAAATAAAATGTTCTTTGAAACCAATGAGAACAAAGAGCCAATGTACAAGAATCTCTGGGACATGGCTAAATCTGTGTTAAGAGAAAAATTAACAGCCATAAATGCTCACATCAGAAAATGGGAAGGGTCTAAAATTGACACTCTAACATCATAATTAAAATAACTAGAGAAGCAAGAGCAAACCAATTCGAAAGCAAGCAGAAGACAAGAAATAACTAAGATTAGAGTAGAACTGAAGGAGATAAAGACAAAAAAAAACCCTTCAAATAATCCATGAATCTGGGACCTGGTTTTCTGAAAAGATTACCATACTGGATGTACCACTAGCTATACTAACAAAGAAGAAAAGAGAGAGAAGAATCAAATAGGCATAATCAAAAATGATAAAGGAAATATCACCACTGATCTCACAGAAATACACACTACCTTCAGAGAATACTATCAGCACCTCTATGCAAATAAAATAGAAAATCTAGAAAAAAATGGGTAAACTCCTGGACACATACACCCACCAAAGACTAAAACAGAAAGAAGTTGAATCTCTGAATACTATCAACAACAATTTCTGAAGTTGAGGCAGTAGTTAATAGCCTACCAACCAAAAGAAGCCCAGAACTGGATGGATTCACAGCTGAATTACACCAGAGATACAAAGAGGAGCCAGTACTATTCCTTCTGAAGCTATTATAAACAATTGATAAGGAAGGATTTCTCTGTAACCCATTTTATAAGTCCAGCATCACCCTGATATCAAACCTGGCAGACACACACACACACAGAACAAAAATTTCAGGCCAATATCCCTGATGAGCATCGATGTGATAATTCTCAATAAGAGACTGGCAAACCAAATCCAGCAGCACATCAAAAAGCTTATTCATCACAATCAAATCAGCTTTATTCCTGGGATGCAAGGCTGGTTCAACACACACAAATCAATAAATTTAATCCATCACATAAACAGAACCAATGACAAAAACCAGATGATTATCTCATTAGATGCAGAAAAGGCCTTTGATAAAATTCAACACCCCTTCATGCTAAAATCTCTCAATAAACCAGGTATTAATGGAACATATCTCAAAATACTAAGAGCTATTTATGCCAAACCCATAGCCAATATCACAGTGAATGGGCAAAAGCTGGAAGCATTCCCTTTGAAAACTGGCACAAGACAGGGATGCTCTCTCTCACTACTCCTATTCAACATAGTATTGGGAGTCCTTTCCAGGACAATCAGGCAAGAGAAAGAAATAAAGGGTATTAGATTAAGGAAAGAGGAAGTCAAATTGTCTCTATTTGCAGATGACATGATTGCGTATTTAGAAGACCTCATCATTTCAGTTCAATATCTCCTTAAGCTAATAAGCAATTTCAGCAAATTCTCAGGATACAAAATTAATGTACAAAAATTACAAGCATTCCTATAAACCAACAATAGATAAGCAGAGAGTCAAATCAAGAGTGAACTCCCATTGACAATGGTTACTAAGAGAATAAAATACCTAGGAATACAGTTTACAAGGGACATGAAGGACCTCTTCAAAGAGAATAACACACCACTGTTCAAGAAAATAAGAGAGGACATAAACAAATGGAAAAAAAATTCCATACTCATAGATAAAAATAATCAATTTCATGAAAATGGCCCTACTGCTCAAGCCAATTTACAGATTCAATGCTATTTCCATCAAACTATCATTGACTTTCTTCACAGAATTAGAAAAATCTACTTTAAAATTCATGTAGTAGCAAAAAAAATCTCATACAGCCAAGACAATGGTAAGCAAAAAGAACAAAGCTGGAGGTATTACACTACCTGACTTCAAACTATACTACAAGCCTACAGTAACCAAACCAGCATTGTACTGGTACCAAAACAGATGTGTAGAACAATGGAACAGAACAGAGACCTCAAAAATAACATCACACATCTACAACCATCTGATCTGCAACACACCTAACATAAACAAGCAAAGGAGAAAGGATTCCCTATTTAAGAAATGGTGCCGGGAGAACTGGCTAGCCATATGCTGAAAACAGATACTGGACCCCTTCCTTACACCTTATACAAAAATTATCTCAAGATGGATTAAAGACTTAAGTGTAAAACTCAAAACCATAAAAACCCTAGAAGAAAACATAGGCAATACAATTAAGTACATAGGCATGGGCAAAGACTTCATGAATAAAACACCAAAAGCAAAGGCAACAGAATCCAAAATTGACAAATGGGATCTAATCAAACTAAAGAGCTTCAGCAAAGCAAAAGAAAAATTCATCAGAATGAACAGGAAACCTACAGAATGGGAGAAAATTTTTGCAAGCTATTAATCTTACAGAGGTCTAATATCCAAAATCTACAAGTAGCTTAAATAGATTTACAATTAAAAAAAAAAACACCATCAAAAAGTGGGCAAAGGATATGAACAAACATTTCTCAAAAGAAGAAATTTATGTGGTCAACAAATATATGGGGGAAAAAAGCTTGCATCACTGGTCATTAGTGAAACACAAACCAAAACTACAATGAGATACCATCTCACACCTGTTAGAATGGAGATCATTAAAAAGTCAGGAAACAACAGATGCTGGCAAGGATGTGGAGAAATCAAAATGTTTTTACACTGTTTGTGAGAGTGTAAAATAATTCAACCATTGTGGAAGACAGTGTGGCAATTCCTCAAGGACCTAAAACCAGAAATACAATTTGACCAAGCAATCCCATTAATGAATATATATACCTAAAAGATTATAAATTATTCTACTATAAAAACACCTGCACATGTATGTTTATGGCAGCACTATTTACAATAGCAAAGTCTTGGAACCAATCCAAATCCCCATTAATTGTAGACTGGATAGATGGATTAAAGATTTAAACATAAGACCTAACACCATAAAAACCCTAGTAGAAAACTTAGGCAATACCATTCAGTACATAGGTATAGGCAAGGACTTTGTGACTAAAACACCAAAAGCAACGGCAACAAAAGCCAAAATAGACAAATGGGATCTAATTATACTTACGAGCTTCTGCACAGCAAAAGAAACTATCATTAGAGTGAACCAGCAACCAACAGAAAGGGAAAAAATTTTTGAAAGCTACCCATCTGACAAAGGGCTAATATCCAGAATCTACAAAGAACTAAAACAAACATACAAGAAAAAAAACAACCACATCAAAAAGTGGGGGAAATATATGAACAGACACTTTTCAAAAGAAGACATTTATGTGGCCAGCAAATATATGAAAAAATGCTCATCATCACTAGCCATTAGAGAAATGTAAATCAAAACCACATTGAGATATCATCTCATGCCAGTTAAAATGGTGATCATTAAAAAATCTGGAGACAACAGATGCTGGAGAGGATGTGGAGAAATAGGAATGTTTCCACACTGTTGGCGGAGTGTAAATTAGTTCAACCATTGTGGAGGAGAGTGTGGCGGTTCCTCAAGAAACTAGAAATAGAAATTCCATTTGACCCAGCAATCCCATTACTGAGTATATACCCAAAGGATTATAAATCTATCTATTATAAAAACACATGCCCATGTATGTTCATTGCAGCACTGTTTACAATAGCAAAGACCTGGAACCAACCCAAATGCCCATCAATGATAGACTGGATAAAGAAAATGTGGCACATATACACCATGGAATACTGTACAGCCATAAAAAAAGATGAGTTCATGTCCTTTGCAGGGACACAGATAAAGCTGGAAACCATCATTCTCAGCAAACTAACACAAGAACAGAAAACCAAATACCACATATTCTCACTCATAAGTGGGAGTTGAACAATGAGAACACATGGACACAGGGAGGGGAACATCACACACTGGGGCCTCTTGAGTGATGGGGGACTAGGGGAGGGACAGCATTAGGAGAAATACCTAATGTAGATGACGGGCTGATGGGTACAGCAAACCACCATGGCACGTGTATACCCATGTAAGAAACCCACATATTCTGCACATGTATCCCAGAACTTGTATAATTAAAAAAAATGGAAGAGTACGTGATCCTTCCAAAGTTCCTGGATTTTCAATGCAACCATCTTGGAGGTGTTCTTTTGTGAACAATGTTCCCACAATTAGTAAAGCTTTTCTAATTCACATCTGTAAGATAGAGGCCATGCACAGACATTTGATAAATATTCACCTGAGTTGGTAGGTTACAGAAGGAGTTGCTTTGAATAACTCAATTTGGCGATCCACAGTGGGTTGAGTGGATTACTCCCAGATCTTCTCTATCCTTTGTGGTCAGTAGATATGCCGAACCAATTGGCATGGAAATGGCCATGTGGATTTAACTGTAAGACCAAGGCATGTGCAGTGGACTTCCTTCATCCTGGAAGAACTTAGATCAATTTCAGCATTGACAATAACATCTGAGCTTGGGTTGCTTGGCTTTCATGGAAGCAGGTTCTTTGGTGTGCAAAAAGAGGGTAGATATATATAATTTTGTGTTTGTTTTGTTTTGCTCCTGCTTGGGAGGAGGGAGTGGAAGAGGAGAGAGAAGCCAAGAATTGAATGCCAGGGTTATCCCTGGATGATGGGGCCAATGACAAATCATCAGTAGTAGAGAGACTAAAAGGAATTTAAGGGAAAATAATATTTTATATCAAATTTTTAGCCATCTGTGTAGATTGGCTATTCGTGTCTCCCTCATTCTCTAAACCTTCTCAGCAAAGCCTGATGCATACAAAGAAGTCTTATATGAATTATTTCATTTGATTATTACTTAGTCCTTCATTCATCTCTGGAGGAAATAAAAGAGTCAGGATTCTGTGACTGATTCGGCAAGGGGCAAAAGAGAGACAGTGCATGGATGTTGGACATATGATCAACAGAATGAACTAATGAACTCCAGACACATCCCCTTGCCCCCATCCATACTTTTTATTTACTGGAATCCTGAGGAAAGCATCCACTGCTCGTCATTCACAGAATGGAGCTTTGAGTGGAACTTAATCCAGGACTTAATGTGAACATACCTGGAATGTTCATTAGAGCATCTCTTCTCCAAATATGATATCATGGGAGTGAATGAAGCAAATCGTTTTCTTGGCCACTTGGTTTGTAGGTCATTTTATCTCATACCTGGAGAAAAATGTCAGCCTCACTCTATAGTGAAGTCTCAGGATAACATCTCTTATGTAGAAGATGTGAGCTTGCCTTCCAGCTAAAATAACCGTATAGGAAATTGTTTTAACATTTCAATAAATAAGCTCTTTGAATAAGAGCCAGTACAAATAACCTTTATATTAAATTCTGCTGGTCTATGGTAAAAGTTTAATCACAGGAAGTTACTTCCATACACTGAATAGTCAAAAAAAATATCAAAAGTTCTCTAAGAACATAATAAAGCTCATCCAGCTCATTCATATCCAGAAGGAGAGGTTGAATTCATGTAAGTTGGCCTTTTCTCAGGTCCTAGGCTAGTCCTCAAATACAGTCTGCATTTTCTTTACCTTCAGTGGTACTAGAAAAAACATCTGGCAGATTTAGAATATGAATAACATTAGAGATAATCAGAGAAAATCCGCTGGCCATAACGAGTTGAGAACCAGCTATACATTACAAGTTTGTGCCAATTTTCATTTCCTAAGGGCAGCTTTTATAAAAGGCATTATTTTATCCCATTAAGAGCTTGGGATGATATGAATGCATCCAATAAATCCTTTAACATAATTTGACCCCATTTTGATGATTTATGACCACAAATATTTCTTGAGCGGAATTTCAGAGCTTTATTTGGAAAGACAAATTCTGATATAAATTGAAATTCACTGAAACATTAATATATACACATACATACATATATACACATATATATACTGTTTAATATAGATACTGTTTTTATATATGCTGTTTTACATATATATATAACCCTACAGTTCCATGTTAATGGTGTGTGTGTGTAGAGAGAGAGCATGGCTCATGTATGTGTGTGTATATGTGTGTATAAGTAGTACACATAAGTGTGTGTTTGTATCGTACATATACATGTGTGTATATAGTACATGTATGTGTATACAATACATATGTGTATATGTGTGTTATGTATAGTACACATGTGTATTATATGGTACAAATATATTTGTATGTGTATATGTGTGTGCATATATAGTGCATGTGTGTGTATATGTATATACAAAGTAATATATATGGGTTTATATGTGTGTGTGCATGTGTGCACAGCATATGTGCATATATACATACATACATATGCAAACACACATATACATCTATATATTACTTTATATATACACACACATGTACATATGCACTATATACAAGTATAACTATATATTTCATATATAACAGTATATATGTGTCTGTATATGTGTATATAGCATATGTATGTATATATTAGTACATATGTGTGAATAGAAAGTACATATATGTGTACATAAGTGTGTGCTTATATAAACTACATTATATGTGTATATATGGGTATACATAAAGTACTTGTGTATATATGTGTGCACATATAAAATACATATATGTGTGGTACATATATGTGTATATGCACATATATCACACGTTTGTGTATATTAGTACATATGCATATATATGTAATACATATGCATTTGTATGTATGTGTGTATGTATAAAGTACTTATATATGTGTATATATGTGTGTACATAGCATACATCTATGTGTGTATATATATAAAGTATATATATGTGTGTATATATGTGTATGCATGCATAGATAGTACATATATGTGTATATATAGTACTTATATGTGTGTGTATGCCTGTGTGTGTATATAGTACCTATATGTGTATATATTAATATATGTGTATGTGTGTATGTGTATATAAACCAAATGTCAACATTATGGAGTATTGTGGGCTAATACACCTAGGTTCTGCTCCTGTCTTTGATTTTGAGGCAAATTTTCGTGTAGTCCATGACTAATAATAAAATACGCATAAAATGAAATAATTATCGTAATCCAAGGAGCAATGCAGTGTTTGGCTCATCACAAACCTACACATATTCACAGTTTATGTTTTATCGAAGGCTGAAGTTGGGATCTGTTCACTTGTGTTTAATCTGCTTCCACAACATCTGATCCAAACTCCACATGCTTTCAGTGAATCAAGACAAGTAAAGGGACATAGGCCTTTGGGGTTTCTGAGAGCAGAGCGGCCCCTCAGAGGCACTCACTGGAAGCCTGGATGGCCTGTGTCTCCTCAGGGTCTCACTCAGTAAGGCTGATGCTTCCCCACGCTGATGTGTGATAAACTTAACTAAGAGGTTGCTTCATTTTTGCTATTCGTGGAAATAAAATTATGCTTATTTTTGGTTCCAGTTTCAATGAAATGTTTTAAATCACGTTTCTAATTTAATTTTATTGTCCTGTTTTTTCTGCTCCCCCAAGAAAATCATGAAAGCCAGAATATATGTATTTGAAAATACATATATTCAAACCTAATCTCGAAAAATATAGTAAGAACTGAGGTCACAAAGAGGAGAAAAATAAAGTGTTTCTATTTTTCAGTATTTCGGAATCTAGTTGGAAAAAGTGGTGTTTATACAACCGATAAGGAATCAAAGACTATAAGGTCAGTAAGAGGGGTCATGAACAGACACCAGGGGAGTGGAGAGCAGTGAGAGATGAGTTCTGATTTAGGGAAATTAAGGGGCATTTTAGGAGGAGTTTGCACTAACTAAGGCTCTAAAGTCGGAATAAAAATTTACATAATAAAAAGAAACCAGAGACTCCTCAAACTGGAGGTAGCAGAAACAAAGGGCTGCACAGAAAAGTGAGGCCCCACACTAAGAGAGAAGAGCGAAGGCTGGGTGGCCAGCATGGTGGAGTCGAGGTGGGTATGGGGGATGGTCAAGAAAGACAGAGACAGAGAACGACAGAGAGAGAGAGAGACAGAGAGAAAGACTGAGAAGAAAGAAAGAAAGAAAGAGAGAAAGAGAGAGAAAGGAAGAGGGAGAGAAAGGAAGAGAGGGAGAGTAAGAGAAAGAAAGGAAGAGAGAAAGAGAGAGGTAGAAACAGAAGGCATATGTGTATGAGAAAAAGGGAGAGATGACAGTCAGTGCCAAAGAGAGAGAATGAGAAAAACAAATAGAAGGAGAGAAAGAAAGAAAAACAGAGATAAAGACAGAAACAGTGAGAGAGACAGAGAGAAAGAAGGAAAGAAAAAAGAGAGAAAAAGACAGAAACAGTGAGTGTGTGTGTGAGAGAGAAAGAAGGAAACAGAGAGAGACAGAGGAGTTATAGGGTATTGGAGCACTAGCTGTCTGGAAGCTATTACAAACTATTTATTCTTTCTTTATTTTTCCAGAATGACCAGCATGTAATCGAAGAGATTAACATTGTGTAAGGGAATTCTTTGTTCATTCCTTTTTTTTTTTTTTTTTTTTTTTTTTAGAGAGAGTTTTGCTCTGTTGCCCAGGCTGGAGTGCAGTGATACGATCTCAGCTCACTGCAACCTCCGCTTCCCGGGTTCAAGCGATTCTCCTGCCTCGGCCTCCTGAGTAGCTGAGATTACAGGCGCCCACCACCAAACCCGGTTACTTTTTGTATTTTTAGCAGAAACGGGGTTTCACCATGTTAGTTAGGCTGGTCTCAAACTCCCGGCCTCAGGCAATCCGCCTGCCTTGGCCTCCCAAAGTGCTGGGATTACAGGCGTGAGCCACTGTGCCTCGTCTGTCTGTTCATTATGTTTTTTACTATCTCCTTTTAAAATGCAAATGTTTGCAATTTCCTCGCCTTTATTTCACACAGATAAACATCAAATTCACTATTGGAACCATTTTAAAGTGACATTAAGTCCATCCACAAAGTTGTGCATCAGCACTCTCTAGTTCCGGACTTTGTCCAATCATCTCAAATACACGGCCGCTGTATCCAGATATCTATCAGTGGAGAATTGGATTAAGAAAAGATGATCCATCCATAGAATGAAATCTTATTCAGCCAATATTAGGCCATTCTAGCATTGCCATAAGGAAATACCTGAGACTGTGTAATTTATAAAGAAAAGAGGTGTGATTGGCTCATGGTTCTGCAGGCTGCACAGGAAGCATGATGGCTTCTGCTTGGCTTCTGGGGAGGCCCCAGGAGAATTTCAATCATGGTAGAAGGTGAAAGGGAAGCAGGAACTCTTGAACGTCTTACACGGCTGGAGCAGGAGCAAGAGAGAGAATGGGGCAGTGCCACACACTTTTAAACAACCAGATCTTGTGAGAACTCACTCACTAAACAGTACTAAGGGGAATAGTGTTAGATCATTCATGAAAGATTCACCCCATGATCCAATCATCTCCCATTGGGATTACAATTCAACATAAGATTTGGGTGGAGATGCAGATCCAAAGCATATCACAGCCATAAAAGGAAATGCAGTTCTCACATGGCTACAATATGGATGAACCTTGAAAATATCCTGCTCAGTGAGAAACCACATCTCGTATGACTTCACTTATATTAAATGTCCTCCATTATTTTCTAAGACTATCTATACATTGATTGGAGCTTTTATACATACTGATCTATACATTGTTAGTTGCAGAGATAATTGAACAAAGATGCAAAGAACTGTCCAGGCATGGTGGCTCACATCTGTAATCCCAGCACTTTGGGAGGCTGAGGCGGGTAGATCACTTGAGGTCAGGAGTTCGAGACCAGCCTGGCCAACATGGTGAAACCTGATCTCTACTAAAAATACAAAAATTAGCTGGGTATGGTAGTGTGGGCCTGTATTCCCAGATACTCAGGAGGCTGAGGCAGGAGAATTGTTTGAATCCAGGAGGTAAGATCGTGCCACTGCACACCAGCCTGGGT
This sequence comes from Cacajao melanocephalus, assembly GCA_963573385.1. Lineage (NCBI taxonomy): Eukaryota > Metazoa > Chordata > Mammalia > Primates > Pitheciidae > Cacajao > Cacajao melanocephalus. Next base: position 18,339 of record CAUYLG010046278.1, read on the forward strand.
GACAGAACAAGAGTACATCTCAAAATAAAAGATGCAAAGAACCAAGGAGGTCTTTGTGGAGTACGTTTCCTGTAGAGGGAAATGTATGACCTTCCCTTTAATGGCCAATGGGTTCTCTTCCGCTTTAGGTTGAAGTCTTCAGAGTGTTCGTTTCCTTTCACTTTTCAAATGGCAGTGTCTGGGACAGATGATGTCCAACTCACTATGCCAAACGAGGTAAGCATTCTTTTCCAGGAGGGTAGATTAGGCAACTATATGAAAGAGGCTGCATTACATTCTGTAAATGACGTGAAGCTGAGAAGACGTGCCCTTTGGCCACCTTCCAAGCCAGAAGGGAAGCCAATGCCACCATTGCCTTCACTGTGGTCTTTCTCCTGCCAATTCAATAATCTCCCCAAGCTCTTCTTTTTCCATAGAACTCAAATATTTTCCTTTGTCAAATTTATAAAAATTTTAAGTACAAATTTTCTATGGATTTCTTAAACGAATCTCTCTTTTAGTGCTCTGTAAATCCATAAGGTCTCTGTTGTACGACCAGTGACCAGGAAAATGCTGGGCATGTGATGACTTTGGGTAAGCATCTGTTGAATGGGTGAATTGATGAATGAATGAAGAATGAAGGAATGATGTAATTAATCGCTAATAAGACCCAAGTGCACAGAAGCAATCATGTATAATGCTGGAATATTAGAGCTTTGTTATATCCCAAAAGAGTTAACCCAGAGCACAAGGAGAGAAACACAACATTTTATCTCACCTGTGCCAATTATTCATATAACCTCTCAAAACTGTTTAACATTCACAATGTAGCCAAATAAATAGATGATGGTAAACTTAACTCCATAAAACGTTTCACTCAGAAACGGAGACACATTGTTTTATCAGAGTTTCAGGATACTCACTGGGAATCACTGAATTCTAGAGTGGCCAAGGGCTGTGTGTCTCAGCCCTTTCAGATGTGGGGTGTTCTGTCTCTGGAGAGCCCTGGCTTCCATAGTCCTGGGACTTGCAGTTGACTAAGCCTGGCTGGTTTCTCTGGTAGTTCTTCCTGGATGTGGTCAAATGAACTCTGTGTAGTTGGGTTAGTCAGAGTTCACTGGAGAGACAGAACATCTATCCTAATAGGATAGATGTATATATGAAAGGAAATTTATTAAGGAGAATTAACTTACACAATCACAAAACGAAGTCCCACAACAGGCCGTCTGCAAGCTGAGGAGCAAGGAAGCCAGTTCGAGTCCCAAAATCTCAAAAGTAGGGAAGCCGACAGTGCAGCCTTCAGTCTGTGGCCAAAGGCCCGAGAGGCCCTGGCAAACTGCTGAGGTAAGTCCAAGAACTTGGAGTCTGATGTTCAAGGGCAGGAAGCATCCAGCACTGGAGAAAGACGAAGACTAGGAGACTCAGCAAGTTTGCTCTTCCGTCTTCTCCTGCCTGCTTTATCCTGGGCTGGCAGCTGATTAGATGGTGCCCACCTAGATTGAGGGTGGGTCTGCCTCTCCCAGTCCACTGACTCAAATGTTAATCTCCTTTGGCAACACCCTCACAGACACACCCAGGAACGATATTTTGCATCCTTCAATCAATCAAGTTGACACTCAATATTAACCATCACAGTAGATTTTGTTTGCGCCCAAGTCCCTGAAGGTTGTATCAAGACCTGCACGTAGATCAACAGGATAATTGACAATCACAACTGGATAATGGAACGTTTTCATGCCTCCTCCACTTTCTTTTGAAACCCATTTTTAAAACACCTCGAATTCTTTGATTGGAAACACTTTTCTCAAAATCCCATCACTAACAGTGAAAAGGATTCTGGCACCAACGGCACTGGAATTTGAATTGTTTGTGCTAAGTGGCTGTCTTTTTGAAATCTCCCCTCTCTTTAACCACTTCTCCTCTCTGTGGCTTTCTGTCTGCTTCCTTAAACCCTGGGCTTTGGAATTTGATCATTTTGCTCAGGACATCTGAGCAGTTTCCCTCTACCAAGAATCTGAGGAGGAAAGGAGACCACAGACTCCTCCAGAAGAAAGAAATAAGGCATTGCATGAATTCGTAAAACTCTGGTTTCAAAGACAAATTGGTATTTATAATTATGTGTTCATCCCCCATCCCGTGTTCTATATAAAAATGAATGAGACTGCCAAGATCCTTATCTTTCATGTTCCTTCTTTTCCTGTGAAAAAAACAGGTGCCAAAACTTGTTAATTTAGCGTCATATACATGCTTCTTGTCCCATGAACTCCCTTGGACCTCATGTGCCTATGTCCCTTCTGATTCAGGGATAAGAGATTCTGTTTTCAGGGTGAAGTGCATCTGAATGTGTTTTCTGGTGTCTCGTGAACGAGGTCCTAGTGAACATGCTTTATAAGCTGAAAAATGCCTTTGACATATGGCAGTGTTTATGTATGTATATGGTTAAGCTTTTTCAGCTTTAACAATTCTGAGAGTAGTCTTTGAGAAGTTTTGGTGGTTATAAAATGAAGACAAAGAGGTTACTTTATCAAAGCAACATGCTAAAATAATTCATGTTGGTTTGCGTGAATTATTCATGTCTGGTGTGCATTGGAAATGCTTTCTTTTTCAGTCAGACTCAGTTTTCTTAACCTTGACTCTTCAGAAAAGAAGATCACTCCTTATGTTATAATTCTGTGCCCACTGTAAGGTATTATTGTGGGATTTTGCCAACTAAAGAGGGGCTTCTAGAGGTCCGAAACCTCTGCATATTCTTCTGCACTTTTTGCTTCCTCTGTGTCTATAAGGCATGTGTGCAAGTCTCCATCTTGTTGGAAAAATAATCCCCTTCCTCTCCCATGAGAGGTATGTGGAAGTTACTATAGGAGCATACACACAGAGTGTTGTGTTTGAGTTTTCTGGGGCTTCTGTAAAAAAAGTGCCACATACTGGGGGGCTTACACAACAGAAATTTATTCTCTCCAAGTTCGTGACACCAGAAATCTGAAATCAAGGTGTCTCAGGGTAGTGCTCCTTTTGGAGGCTCTAGGGGAGAATCCTTCCTGCCTCTCCCAGTTCCTGGGGGGGCTTCAGGCATCCCTGGGCTTGTGGCCGCATCACTCCAGTACTGCCTCCATCTCCATGTGGACTTCTCTTCTGCATCTGTGCCTCCTCTTCTGTCTCTTACAGGAATACCTGCCATTGGATTTAAGAGACCCCTCTAAATCTAGAATAATCTCATCAGTAGATTGTCAATTGCAGCTGCAAAAATCCTGTTTCCAAATAAGGTCTCATCCCTCTACACCTGGTGTTAGGATGTGGGCATATATTTTGGGGGCCACTATGCCACCCACTACCATATGGACACTTCCTAACTGATGTCAGAATACATGCACTTCCCAATGGTTATATGCTGTCCTGTACTTTGATGGACTGTTGACTTTTGGGTGTGAGTAAACCCACATGTCTAGAGCTCTATCTATTCCACAGAACTCAACTCTTACTGGGCTCTCTCTTTTTATGTTCTTCTAAGACATGCTTAAAGTGCTTGAGTGTCATTGTGCATGTTTCTTTTTATTTTCTTACAGTGTAAAGCCCATTAATTTACAGCTAGTTCACCAAGGAGTATCAAATTCAATTATATTAACACTGTTTTTCCCCCAAACAAATGCCCTTCTATTAAAACCACATATAGCAATAGCAATGGCAACTGCAACAATTGCCCCAGCTCTACTTAAATAACTTGCATCCCCCTCTTACCAATGTCAATTACCTATGGCCATTGGAAGGTTAGGGCATCACATGTACAGCTGTTAATAAAAGATTTTGCTAAGGATTGACACATTGGTACTTCCAGCTGTGAGCTCACAGTACAACACATTTCAACCAATGACCATGGATGTAAATTTCAGAGCTTGGAAAGAAGCAAATCTTTGCCCAGTTAACATTAGGAGTCTTAACTTTTTCCAGGGTAAGAAAGAGAGAAAAACTTTGGCCAATATGGACACTGTTCACTGGATGTGCTATGTTCGGTGAGCAGATATGTTTGTGTATGCGTGAGCTTTGGTGGGGTTGCAATGTTCCTTCTTAGTAATAATTCTGCCCTCATCCATTTCCCAGGAGACAGAAGACAAATGAACCCTACACTTTTCCTGGAGCACAACGTCTAGATTTAGTTGCCTTGGATGTGAAGGTTGTGTGTCCTATTTATCCATACCTCTCAACAGTGCCCAGAATGGCACTAGCATATAATGAATACATTGTGAACATCTGTTAAGTGAATGAATTGGTAAATGAGTGAATGCATTTTGCATCATATAAATAAGATTCTTCAGGGCATCAGAAAGCTACTTTATAGAGTACGAAATTGGGTATTTGCTTTTACTTCATGTCAACCAAACATTTAAACATGTGTTTTCCCTAGAAATGCAGCATTTGAAACAGTGAAATATATGCCCTTCCCAAGTGTACTTCCCTCAGCTGAGAACATGTTCAGATGTTACCTTTTGTTCCTTCTAGAGTATTTCAGCTTGTCTTCAGGTTCTGTTAGTTGAGTTGGTGCATTTATTGTCTTTAAATAAAATGTCATGATTTATGTTCCCTTTCTGTCAGCCACAATTCTACAGCACAGATGATAAGAAGAATTCTCCATGTGTTTTCCATAGCATTTCAACTTAATGCAAATTTTTGCATTAGCACATTCTTTTTCACTGTCACAAACAGTCATTATATGAGCTTTTGTAGCATAAATGTCATTTTAACTCAATTCTGGGAACATGCAAGGATAGGAATTTGGTATATCACTGAAACCGAATACTCCTAAGTTGCCAACCAGAGAAGTTCAAATCTACTTTGTTTACTTTGCATTTATGTGGCTGTTCTCTCTACTTTTGTGTAAGATCACAATGGCATTTGCTGCTTTCTTCTAATTTTATGGTTTTCTATATAGAAGTGTAGAAAGTTAAATGGCCTTCAGAATGAAAGCCTATGTTTTATCCCTGGTCAAAATTACAGACTACATGTTCTAATCCCTAGTCTAAGTTATGGAATGCACATGATATGGTTTGGCAGTGTCTCCACCCGAATCTCACCTTGAATTGTAATAATTCCCATGTGTCAAGGTCGGGGCCAGGTGGAGATAAGTGAATCATGGGGGCAGTTTCCCTCATACTGTTCTCATAGTAGTGAGTAAGTCTCACGAGATCTGATGGTTTTATAAATGGGAGTTCCCCTCCACAAGCCCTCTTAATACATGGCTTTTCTCCTCCTTCTGCCATGATTGTGAGGCCTCACCAGCCGTGTGGAACTGTGAGTCAATTAACCTTTTTACTTTATAAATGACCTAGTCTCAGGAAAGTCTTTATTAGCAGCTTAAGAACGAACTAATACAGCACATGCTCCCCAAATCCATATGTGGAAGCCCTAATCCCCAATGGGATGCTCTTAGGAGGTGGGGCCTGTGGGAGATACGTAGGTTTAGATGAGATCATGAGGGTGGCACCCACATGATGGGATTAGTGTCTTTATAACAAGAGAAAGAGACTCAAAGCACCCTCTCTCCTCCATGTGAAGATACAGAGAGATGGCACCATCTGCAGACCAGGAAAAAGAAAGGAGGCCTTCAGTAGATACCAGATCTGCCAGCACCTTCATCTTCCCAGGCTCCAGAACTGTGGGAAATAACATTTGTTGCTTAAGCCGCTGGGCTTAAGGCATTTTGTTATAGGATCCTGAACTGACCAAGGCACCGTGAATGTGACCTTCTAAGGCATTAGGGGCCTTGTAGATGTAATTAAGCTAAAAGTCTTGAGATGAGTACATCATCCTGGATTATTTGGGCAGAGCTACCTTTAATGCTATAACCAAATGCCATAAACTGTGTGGCTTAGATAAAATATGCACAAAGGGCAAGAGAGACAGAAGAGGAGGAGGTGATGTGACCATGGAGGTAGATGTTGGAGTGATATGGTCACAAGACAGAACATCAAAAGGCACCAGAAGCCAGAAGAGGCAGAGAGTGGGTTCTCTGAGTCTCCAAAGAAGGTGAGTTGCTGCTCACACCTTGATTTTGGGCTTCTGACTTCCAGAAGTTTGAAAGAACAAATTCCTGCTATCTTTAAAAATTTGTTTTTTCATTTCCATAGGTTTTGGGGGAACAGGTGGTATTTGGTTATATAAGTTCTTTGGTGGTGATTTGTGAGATTTTGGTGTACCCATCACCAGAGCAATATATACTGAACCCAATTTGTAATCTTTTATCCCTCACCCTCCTCCTGCCATTTTCTCCAAGTCCCCAATGTCCATTGTATCATTCTTATGCTTTTGCAGCCTCATAGCTTAGCTCCTACTTATGAGTGAGAACATATGATGTTTGGTTTTCCATTCCTGAGTGACTTCATTTAGAATAATAGTCTCCAATCCAATCCAGGTTGCTGTAAATGCCATTAGTTTATTCCTCTTTATGGCTGAGTAGTATTCCATGGGATGTGTGTGTGTGTGTGTGTGTGTGTGTGTGTGTGTGTGTATAATAGTTTCTTTACCAACCTGTTGATTGATGGGTATTTGGGCTGGTTCCATAATCCACCCAGATTATAGTAATTTGTTACAACAGCCACAGAAAAATAACACAAGAAGTGTATGCATATTTTAGGTTTTGTGGTCGTCATTCATTTTAATGACTGGAACAGACAACTGGTCAAAATCAATATTAGTAATGCAATTGCCTTCCTAGAGTGTCATTGAACTGGATGTTGGAGAACTAATTATAATTTCTGTTCCACAATAGTTATTTTATATTATGTTCAGCCATGATTTACTACAAATCTTTTATTCATTTTATTTCTCCATGCCAGTGTCATACTTCCCTAATAATTGTGACACCTTTTGCATGGTGACTATGTGGAATTAATGAAGCCAGTCTCCTCCTTACTCACCTGATGTATAAATCTAATGTTAATCAAATGCCTATTATAAACCCAGCATCAGAACAATCATCAGCAATGCAGCAATGGGAAAACTCCAGGCTTCTGGGTTGATCGAGGTCACCATTCAGCAGAAATAAAAATTGAAATTACATTCAATTCTCAGTATTTGTGATAGCTGTGTTCTATAAAGTCACCATAAACACTGAATTAGTGAATTGTAAACTATTGCTCCTAGGGAAAATACAAGATTAGGTTTCTATGATGTCTGGTTACAACATTTTCATCAACCAGTCAATACATAATCTTGTTTTATGTATGTTTCTGTTTAAGAAAACCTTTCTGAATGGATATTGTTGACTTGTTCACATTGAACTCATGTCCAGCAGTACCATGACTCATGCCTGAGTAATGCTTCTCTAACACAGAGATTTTCTCTGTGAGGCATATTGTAGTCTTTTTGTTCTAAGGACCCCAGACAGCACTTCTGCTCTGTTCTTCAGGCCATTTTAAACTGCAAAATTACCAACAAAAGCATAAACATGCAAAAACACATGGTACTCAATGGCCCACAAAAATTTCACTTGTTTAAAGTATAAGAGCTGAAACAAGAAGGTAGGGCATGGCCTTGTTCCACTGTAGCTGGGAATGTGAGCTTTGAGCAGTTTACATTTTTTTCCAGCTTTATGTGTCTGCAAATGACTGCAAAAGTGCTCTGTTGATTTCAAGGTTACAAAGTTTTAGTGAGTAGGCAAGTTCAGAAAGACAAAATTTATAAACAATGAAAATCAACTACTCTTAGAAAACAAACAGAATATTCATAATCTCAGGTCTGTAGACTTTTATAATTACACATGGCTAACTCTTTAGACTATTAGTCAAATCTATGCCTTCAAATTTTTGTTGTATTTGGTTATTTTCTAATGAGCATATTGGATGATAGGCCATTGAACTAAGCATTTTTTATAAAGCATGGCTTTTTTTGAGTTTACTCCATGCATGCCACTCTGAGTAGTTGCTACTCTTGTGCAAACAATTGTAAAAACAAAAAACAAAAATAAATAAAAGATGAGACTTAGAGGAATTGAGAAAATTGCCCATGCTTGAAAGTGGTTGCTCTAGAACTTGATCCCAGTCCAGACAAACACAGAGATTTATTAACAAAGTTATAGAGAAGTCAATGGCCTCTGCTTTTCCAAGTTCCCTTCTCCCCTAGACTCAGTTCTGTTTTTCCTCTTTGTTCTGTCCTTTTGCTTTTCTTATCTCCTCCCATCCTCCCTGATCTCATTCTCACTTTCCCCTCTGGCCCCATCTCTATATGCTGAACACCCACACACTTGAAGTCCCAGGTCAAAAGTCATTTGTTCCTGAAATCTTACCAAGTTCCTTTAACTGAATTAACACCTCCTCTCGTTTTTCTTTCTATATGATTTATTCACTTTTTTTTTTTTTGAGACAGAGTCTTGCTCTGTCACCCAGGCTGGAGTGCAGTGGTATGATCTCGGCTCACTGCAATCTCCACCTTCTGGGTTCAAGCGATTCTCCTGCCTCAGCCTCCTGAGTAACTGGGACTACAGGTGCGTGCCACCATGCCCAGGCTAATTTTTTTTTTTTTTTTAGGAGAGACGGGATTTCACCTTGTTGGCCAGGATGGTCTGTATCTGACCTCGTGAACCACCCGCCTTGGCCTCCCAAAGTGTTGGGCTTACAGGTGTAAGCCACTGTGCCAGGCTTTTACTTAATTATGTATGTATATATTTATTTATTTTGAGAAGGAGTCTCACTTTGTTGCTCAGGCTGGAGTGTAGTGGCCTGATCTTGGCTCATTGCAACCGCCACCTCCCTGCTCAAGTGATTCTCCTGCTCAGCCTCCTGAGTAGCCGGGATCACAGGCATGTGCCACCATTCCCGGCTAAGTTTTGTGTTTTTAGTAGAGACAGGGTTTCATCGTGTTAACCAGGCTGGTCTCAGACTCCTGACTTCAAGGGATCTGCCCACTGCAGCCTCCGAAAGTTCTGAGATTACAGTGTTAGCCACCGCACCCAGCCTTATTCATTTTTTATATTGCTCTTCTGCTATGGTCCGAATGTTTGTGTTCCTCCAAAAATTTCTGCGTGAAAATCCTAATACCCAAGGTGATGGTGTTCGGAGGTGGCGCGTTTGAAAAATAATGAGGTCGTGAGGGTGGAGCCTCATGAATGGGATGAATGCCCTTATAAAAGGGACCTCAGAGAGCTCCCTCACCCCTTCCACGATGTGAGGACACAGCGAGTAGGCACCATCTATGAAGCAGGAAGCCGGATATCACCAGACATTGCATGTGGCATGCTTTGATCTTGGACTTCCAGCTTCCAGAACTGTGAGACATAAACGTCTGCTAAGTCTATAAGCCTTGAGTCTATGGTGTTTTGTTATAGCAGCTGCAATGAAAGAAGACAACATCTGAAACTCGCTTTGTGTCCATTGCCTGTGTCTCTTTGTCAGCAGTAGCTTCATTTCCCTCCACAGAGTGTAGTCCGCGCAGGCAGCAACAGTGTTGTCTACATGTCTATAGCTTTGACATGCACAGTGATGTGTTTTAAGTCAATACATATGTATTGCATTGATTTAAATGTAATGTTATAAAGATAGAAATACGTAAAATGGGCTCAAAAATACTTAACTCCAGGTTGCACATGTGGGACATAATCTAATATATGAGGAAGAAGACTGTGATAATGCACCCTAGGAAGACACCAAGAAATGGCTGTTTTTCACCTGTGCAGAGACCAGGACGCTGGCAAGAGTTTTTAGACATTCCTGGCATGCTAATTGGGTTTGAATCCTGAATGCATGTTTTCTAACTGGGTGACCCTTGACTAGTTGTACCAGTAACCTAGGCTGTAAAACAGAGATAACAATGGATCCTTATCAATACTGATAGTGCAGGTTAAATAAAAATGTGTAGACCTCAAACTCCAAATCTCCCATCTACATTCAGAAGGCTCTACCCACATTGGCCGATGCAACTGTTAGTAATATATCCAAGACTTGCTTGCCTGGGGGCACATATCTTAAAGTCTTCCCATTGAGAAAGTGAGTTCCTTCTATTTAAACTGCTAGGTAAAAAGAAATGAACATGGTTTTAAAGAATGGATTTCTGCTAACGTGGCTTTAATAGAACATCCATAGCGACAGGTAAATGAGATCCAGGTGTGGCCTTCTCCTTGGCATGGCCTCTGATGTCAATCGACTGTAGTCTGCATTTCCTCTCCTCTGATATAGGCACGTGATTATTTTCTCTGCTACTCATTGAACCAGCAGGAGAGACTTGAAATCATTTAGCAAGTTATCTTGCAAGTGACTTTAGAGTAAAATGTATGCATTGATGTATGTCTATCACTATCCTGAGAAGAGGGAAAGACCATTTTTTGGTACTTGTATGTTTTAAGAATTGTGTGAAAATACACCTAACACAAAAGTTACCATCTTCACCATTTTAAGTGGACTGTGAAGTAGTGTTAGATACATTCACATTATTGTGCTACTGTGACCATCATCTTCAGAACTGGTTTTCATCTTACAAAACTAAAACTTTCTACCCATATGTTCATTTGTTTTTAAATTAGTGCTTGGTGCCCCCATCACTCAAGCAATATATACTGTACCCAATTTGTGATCTTTTATCCCTCACCCCCTCCCACCCTTTCCCCTAAGTCCCCAAAGTCCATTGTATCATTCTTACGCCTTTGCATCTTCACAGCTTAGCTCCTGCTTATGAGTGAGAACTTACAATGTTTGGTTTTCCATTCCTGAGTTACTTCATTTGAAATAATGGTCTCTAATTTCATTCAGGTTGCTGCAAATGCCATCCTTTCGTTCCTTTTTATGGCTGAATAGTATTCCATGGTACATATATATCAAGTTTCTTTATTCACTGATTGATGGGCATTTGGGCTGGTTTCATATTTTTGAAATTGCGAATTGTGCTGCTATAAACATGTACCAAAATCTCACACATCACCGTGAAAGAACGTACTCATGTAACCAAACACTATCTGTTCCCCAAAAACCTATGTAAATGAAATAAATAATAAATAAAATAAACTACTACAAAGAATAAATAAATAAATCAGTGCTTGGTACTCTGTGCAAAAATATTTTTTAAATACTTATTTTTATTTTAATAGTTGTGAGGAGTACAGGTGGTTTTGGTTACATCTTAAGTTCATTAGTAGTGATTTCTGAAATTTTGGTGCACCCACCACCCAAGCAGTGTACCCTGTGCCCAATATGTAGTCTTTTATCTCCCACCCTACTCCCAGCTTTCGCCACCTCCCTGAGTCCCCAAAGTCCATTATATAATTCTAATGGCTTTGTATCCTCATAGCTTAGCTCTCACCTGTAAGTGAGAACATACTATATTTGATTTTCCATTCTTGAGTTACTTCACTTAGAATAACGGCCTCCAGCTTCATCCAACTTGCTGCAGAAGACACTATTTCATTCCCTTTTATGGCTGAGTAGTATTACATGGTGTAGAGCACATTTTCTTATCCACTCATTGGTTGATGGACACTTAGATTAGTTCTATATCTTGCAAAAATATTTTTGATCCATGTTCAAACAGAAATGTTTTATCCTTTGAAACTCGATCTTTACTACTCATAGTAAAAATGTGGGAATGCCTGAATAGACCAATAACAAGGGCTGAAGTTGAGGTAGCAATTAAGAGCCTACCACCCAAAAAAAGCTGAGGTCCAGATGGGTTCACAGCCGAATTCTACCAGACATACAAAGAGGAGTTGGTACCATTCCTTCTGAAACTATTCTAAACAATCCAAAAAGAGGGAATCCTTCCCAAATCATTTTATGAGACCAACATTATGCTGATACCAAAACCTGGCAGACACTCAGCAAGAAAAGAAAACTTCAGGCCAATATCCATGATGAACATTGATGCAAAAATCTTCAATAAAATGCTGACAAACCGATTGCAACAACACATCAAAAAGCTTATCCACCATAATCAAGTAGGCTTCATCCCGGGGATGCCAGGCTGGTTCAACACATGCAAGTCTATAAACATAATTCATCACATAAACAGAACCAAAGACAAAAAACACATGATTATCTCAATTGATGCAGAGAAGGCCTTTGATAAAATTCAACAGCCCTTTATGCTAAAAACCCTCAATAAACTAGGTATTGATGGAACGTATCTCAAAATAATAAAAGCTATTTATGACAAACCAACAGCCAATATCATACTGAATGGGCAAAAACTGGAAGCAGTCCCTTTGAAATCTGGCACTAGACAAGGTTGCCCTCTCTCACCACTCCTACTCAATATAGTATTGGAAGTTCTAGCCAGAGCAATCATGCAAGAAAAAGAAATAAAGGGTATTCAAATAGGAAAGG
>CAUYLG010046279.1:0-13765 GCA_963573385.1 Cacajao melanocephalus
AAAAAAAAAAAAAAAAGAAATGAAGAATAATATTTATCATAGTTTTTTTTATTTAACCTTATATTCTACATCCAAATAATCATCCTCACTATATGTGAGTACAAACTAGGGGAAAGGAAAAGAAAAACGTTAAGATAAACAATATTAGGCCGGGGGCAGTGGCTCACGCCTGTAATCCTAGCACTATGGGAGGCCAAGGTGGGTGGATCACCTGAGGTCAGGAGTTCAAGACCAGCCTGGCCATCACGGTGAAACCCCATCTTAAAAAAATAAAAATAATAAAATAAAAAATAAAAAACAATATTGAACTGTGTTCATCAACAGATATTTAGCTTCGCATCTAAAACTTTCTCAAACATTTAGGGAAAAAAATTGAGACAGAAATCTATAACTGTAATGAGGGGGAAAAAAAGAAAATATCAAAGTCCTGCATTCTTTCTTTTCATACTTGTCACCCAGGCTGGAATGCAATGATATAATCACGGCCTTGACCTCCCCAGGCTCGGGAGATCCTCCCACCTTAGCCTCTCAAGTAGCCGGGAATATAGGCGCAAAACACCTTGCCCAGCAAATTTTTCAATTTTTATAGCGACAAGGTTTCACCATGTTGCCCAGGGTGCAGTCCTGCTTCCAAACTAAGCACATAATACTGCAAACAAGAGTTAACAATGTAAAAAAAACAGAGATCATTCTATAAAAGAAATTTTTTTATAAAAATAGTGATTGCCACTTTTCTGAGGATCCAGCAAGATGGCAGAGGTACAGCAGAAGCAGCAGATCTTCCACAAGTTCACCTACCGCGGCGTGGACCTGGACCAGCTGCTGGACATGTCCTATGAGCAGCTGACGCAGCTGTACAGTACACGGCAGCAGCGGCAGCTGAACCCGGGGCTGCGGCGGAAACAGCACTCCCTGCTAAAGCGCCTGCGCAAGGCCAAGAAGGAGACACCACCCACGGAGAAGCCGGAAGTGAAGACGCATCTACGGGACATGATCATCCTGCCCGAAATGGTGGGCAGCATGGTGGGCGTCTACAACGGCAAGACCTTCAATCAGGTAGAGATCAAGCCAGAGATGATAGGCCACTACCAGGGCGAGTTCTCCATCACTCACAAGCCCGTGAAGGACGGCCCGGTGGGCATCTGGGCCACCCCACTCCCGCTTCATCCCCCTCAAGTAGTGGCTCTGCTAATAAAGGCACACAGATATCAAAAAAAAAAAAAGTTATTGCCACCTTATCCTAGGAATTCTGTTTAAAAAACTCAGAGGAAAGGTAATGAAACAGGTTAATATCCCTTGTCCCTTGTTTACCTGGCTTATCAATCAGAACAGAGTAAGAATTTTCAGTTTAGAGGTGGTTTTGTTTTGGTTTTTTGTTTGTTTTTTGAGGCGGAGTTTCGCTCTTGTTGCCCAGGCTGGAGTGCAATAGCTCAGTCTCGGCTCACCGAAACCTCCGCATCCCAGGTTCAAGTGATTCTCCTGCCTCAGCCTGCTGAGCAGCAGAGATTACAGGCATGCGCCACCACACCTGGCTAATTTTGTATTTTTAGTAGAGATGGGGTTTCACCACGTCGGCCAGGCTGGTCTGGAACTCCTGACCTCAGGTGATCCACCCACCTTGGCTTCCCAAAGTGCTGGGATTACAGGCGTGAGCCACTGAGCCCGGCCTTGTTTTTTTTTTGTTTTTTTTTTTTATTTAAGAGATTGGGGGGTCTTATTATGTTGCACAGGCTGCTCTCAAGCCCCCAGGCTCAAGCAATCCTCCTGCCGCAGCCTCTGGAACATCTGGGACTACCATGCCTGTCTTCAAGTATTTTTAAATCATTATTTGGATTTTCCCATCATATTAACTTTCCCTACCTAGCCAGTTTCACTTTTGATCTTCCCAGGGCCTTTATCTAGAACACTTTTGTGGCCTCTCTTCCCATGGTTCCCTCTTTCTCATCCTTTAGGCCTCACCTTCGATATCCTTTCCCACCCTACCTAAAGGAAATGACCTGTCATTTTCTATGTTAAAGCTCTTGCCTTGAAGTTAACACAGTTCATTACTATTACTATTTTCTTTATGCCTGTCAACTTGTCTTTCCAGGTGTCTCTCTTATGAGAATGTAGACCCTGTCCATCTTGTAGACCATGTCCATCTTGTTCACAGTTCTATCTCTGAGGCTAGCAAAGTGCCTGGTACATAATAGGTACTCAATAATATTTGCTTAATGAATTATCTAAAATAAGATGTCTTCTTCACATCCATTCCAAAATAAAGACCCTATGTAAATATTTTAATTAGCCATTCAAACTACCATTTTGAATTACAAAGAATCTCATCTCTCACAGCAGTCATCCCCCAGCCCCAGAGACTTGCTATTATACGGATGACTCTGTGCTGACAAGGGGTAGGGGCAGGGAGGAGGTGAGAATGGAGGAGGAGGCTGTTTTGGAAGTGAATGGCAATGAAATGATAAAGGAGTGTGAAATAATCCATGTTCACCTAAGATGTGTAACCCAATCATTTAGCTACTGTGTGCCTCAAGACAATGCACGATTTAGCTACCTTAAGGTATAAGGTTATGTGAGGCTCAAAAGGGGTGACAAATGTGAATCCCAGATTAGGTTTCCAGAGCACCATGCTATGACAGTTCTAAACTTAGCACAGCTGCAATTTTACTTTTACTTGTGGGACTATTTGGCTGATGTCTGTCTCCACTAGACCTGTTTTTGATCACCCTTGCATTTTCAGTGTCTAAAAGTCCCTGGCAGGTAGAAGGTCCTCAAAATTATTTGCAAAATGAATGAATCAAAGCAGTTTGTAAAGAGTAAAGCTATGTATGTATAAGCATTAACATCAGACATTTCAAAAATTCATTAATTCAACAAGTATTTAGCGAATGCCTTTATGTACCAACCACTATTCTAAGGCACTCAGAATGCATTACTGGACAAAACAGAAAAGATCACTACAGCTAACATTCTAGGACGACAGGCAATGAAAGTAAACATAATAAGTATGAATATTTGGAGGTGATAAATGATACAGAAAAAAGAGCAAGGGATGAGGAGTAAGATAGCTACAACTAAACAGTCCTCCGAAGGTGGTTACAGGGAGAAACAGCCAAGAGCCCACTGTGCTTTGCACCAAATAAGCAAGGCAGAGCTCTCACTGCTTTCATCAAAAGTGGAGGTCAGAGAGGGGGAGTGACAGCCAAAGAATATAGGGTCTTATAGGTCAACATTTCTATTTGAATCTAATTAACTTTCCAGTTAAATTGATACAGTAAATAGTTTGGGGTTGCCTCAATACTTACACCTTACATCAATAACATAAAAGATCAGAATCACATGCCAACAGTTCCCATACAGGCTGATCTAAACTTGAGGCCATTCTCTTCATCTGGTGGTCTCAAAGACTACATAATTTTTTTTTTAATGCAAAGGCAGCTAGCCTGTAATCCCAGTGCTTTGAAAGCCCAAGATGGGGGATTGCTTGAGGCCAGGAGTTCTAGATAAGCCTGGGCAGCATAATGAGACTCCATCTCTACAAACAATTTAAAAATTACACCAGGTGAGGTGGTTCATGCCTATAATCCCAGCACTTTGGGAGGCCAAGGCGGGTGGATCACTTGAGGTCAGGAGTTCGAGACGAGCCTGGCCAACATGGTGAAACCCTGT
The DNA here is from genome assembly GCA_963573385.1 of Cacajao melanocephalus. Taxonomy (NCBI): domain Eukaryota; kingdom Metazoa; phylum Chordata; class Mammalia; order Primates; family Pitheciidae; genus Cacajao; species Cacajao melanocephalus. The sequence goes on from CAUYLG010046279.1 coordinate 3,667, forward strand.
CTGTACCAAAAATATAAAAATTAGCCAGGCATGGTGGGGGACGCCTGTAATCCCAGCTACTCAGGAGGCTAAGGCAGAAGAATCACTTGAACCCAGGAGACGGAGGTTGCAGTGACCGGAGATCATGCCATTATACTCCAGCCTGGGCAACAAAGTGAAACTCCGTAGCAAAAAAAAAAAAAAAATTAGCCAGGTATGGTGATACATGCCTGTAGTCTCAGCTACTTGAGAGGCTGAGGCAGGAGGATTGCTTGAGTCCAGGAGTTCAAGGTTACAATGAACTATAATCCTACCACTGAACTCCAGCCTGGGTGACAGAGTGAGACTCTATCTCCCTGTCTCTGGAATAAAATAAAAATAAAAATAATGCAAGTCCTAGGGATATTCCCAAAGCAAACCAAGGTCTCAAGGCTCTTTAGGAATATCCTAAATCAGGTTTGGCTTCCCAGGACAAAACTGAACAAGTCACAAGATGACATTTGAGGGGAAGGTATTAGCTAGATAGACCCACAGATTTTAACACTATGAAGTCTCATAAGCCACACAACCCTTAGAGTAGTCTGGAGGAAAACAAAAGCATCACTGTGGATATGTTTTTTTCTTTTTTTTTATATTGCCAAACAGCACTGACATGGATATAGTTTTAAAAAATAAGTATGTGGGCAGGGCGCGGTGACTCACACCTGTAATCCCAGCACTTTGGGAGGCCGAGGCAGGCGGAATACCTGAGGTCAGGAGTTCGAGACCAGCCTAGCCAACATGGTAAAATCCTGCCTCTACTAAAAATACAAAAATTAGCCAGGTGTGGTGGTGCATGCCTATAATCTCAGCTACTCGGGAGGCTGAAACAGGAGAATCGCTTGAACCCAGAAGGTGGAGGTTGCGGTGAGCCAACGAGAGCAAAATTCCATCTCCCAGAAAAAAAAAAGCTACTTTATATTTATTATAACAAAACCATATTCTTTTTTTATTTTGAGACTAGGTCTCACTCTGTTTCCCAGGCTGGAGTGCAGTGGTGCAATCACAGCTCACTGCAGCCCTGACCTCCTAGGCCCAAGCAATCTTCCTCAGCCTCCCAAGTAACTGGGACTATAGGCATGTGCCATCATGCCTGGCTACTTTTTTTGGTGGAGATGGGGTTTCCCTATGTTACCCAGGCTAGTCTCAAACTCTGGACTCAAAGGATCCTCTCACCTTAGCCTCCCAAAGTTGGAATTACAGGCGTGAGCCACTAACACAATTTGGTCTAGTCCAGAATTTTACAAATTCCCTTCAATATTATGTTCCCTAGCTTCCTCCTTCTAAACCTAGAAGAGGAAAATAATTTGCTTAAAAGTAAGAAATACACATTATGACTCTTTTTTTTTTTTTTTTTTTTTTTTTGAGACTGAGTCTTGCTCTGTGGCTCACAGCAACCTCCCCCTCCCAGGTTCAAGCGATTCTCCTGCCTCAGCCTCCCAAGTAGCTGGGACTACCGGCGCCCGCCACCACACCTGGCTAATTTTTGTATTTTTAGTAGAGATGGGGTTTCACCTATTGGCCAGGCTGGTCTTGAACTCCTGCCCTCAAGTGATCTGCCTGCCTCAGCCTCCCAAAGTGTTGAGATTACAGGCATGAGCCACTGCACCTGGTCCATTATGACTCTAAATATAAAAATGATTTGAGTTACAGAAGTGAACTGCTCTTTCAGAGGCTCTAAGCAATTTGAAGAAATCTGCAGAATTTTAAATATTCAGTAACAAAAAAGCAAAAGAATATTAAGAATTGAGAATCCTGCATAACTCTCTAAAATCTCACCTTTTTTTTTTTGGAGTCTTGCTCTGTCGCCCAGGCGGGAGTGCAATGGCATGATCTCGGCTCACTGCAACCTCCACCTCCCAGGTTCAAGCGATTCTCCTGCCTCAGCCTCCTGAGTACCTGAGATTACAGGCACATGCCACCATGCCTGACTAATTTTTTTGTACTTTTTTAGTAGAAAAGGGTTTCACCATGTTGGCCAGGCTGGTCTTGAACTTCTGACCTCAAGTGATCCACCCGCCTCAGCCTCCCAAAGTGCTGGAATTATAAGCGTTAGGCACTGCACCTGGCCTAAAACCTCAACTTTCCAAGAGTCTGAGACTGAAAGTCGAACCACCTCTTATGATCTTTACCCAGTTTTTTTTTTATTTAATTTAAAAATAAATAGAAGGCCGGGCGCGGTGGCTCACGCCTGTAATCCCAGCACTTTGGGAGGCCAAGGCGGGCAGATCACAAGGTCAAGAGATCAAGACCATCCTGGCCAGAGTGGTGAAACCCCGTCTCTACTAAAAAATAAAAAAATCAGCTGGGTGTGGTGGCGTGTGCCTGTAGTCCCAGCTACTCGGGAAGCTGAGGCAGGAGAATTGCTTGAACCCAGGAGGCAGAGATTGCAGTGAGCCGAGACTGCGCCACTGCACTCCAGACTGGCACCTGGCGACAGAGCGAGACTCTATCTCAAAAAAAAAGAAAAAAAAAGATTAAAAAAAAAACAGAGATGGGGTCTTACTATGTTGCACAAGTTGGTCTCCCCCAGGCCCCCCGCCCAAAGTACGGGAATTGCAGGCAAGAGTCTCTACGCCAGGCCACCCTTTACCCAATCACCCGTCAAGGAAAAACAAATATTTTTAATATTAAAATTAAGAACACTAAGTGTATACCTTGTTGAGTTCTTCTATCCTTCTTATTAGGTATGGGTTGCTGGAGGAATTCTCAAAGTAGACATAATCTGTAATTAAAGGAAGTACAGAACTTAATATTTTCAAGAGAAAGTTCAGATTTGTCAATCCATGACTTTTAATGTTAGGCAATTCACATTTGAAATTATGCTTATAATTCATTCACTGGTAAAAGCAAACAAGCCTTAATATATTCTCTCATCTGCCTACGATTCACAGAACTTTATTTTCTTGGCATTTTCTTTTCAATTAATGTTTTATCAGGTTCTCCTAGACTTCTGTCCCAATATGTCATTTCTTTAATAATAAACAAAAAAGGCACCTCATCACTGTGTAGTTAGGGCACACTAAACGTGTCCTCTGTACTGTAACTACTTCCATATCTTTTTCCTCCAATCCAATTTGCCCTGGAGGCTGCTTCTCACATAAAACTATTGACCTAAGACACATTCAGAGCATGCAGAAAGGCTTCACAGTCCAACCTATATTTCAATCACTACTTAAAAAAAAAAAAATCAGGTGAACAGAGCAGGTAAGAGGAAGAACGCTGACAAACTTTTCCACAGCTCTACCTGGGAAGATGAGAAAAAAGAGGGGCCAAGGGGATCACTTCTAAGAGGGAAAGGGCTCTGAGGGTGATACCCAGAATGTTTTTTACGCTTTTACCATATTTAATGTCTTGTGATTAAGAAATTGCTGCAGGCTTTCAACTAAAAGGATAAAATGAATTTTCAAAAGTGGCTTTTCGTCTCATAGGCTCGCCGGAAACTTCCCACTGTGTGTTTATCTAAAAGGCAGGGCTGCGCTGTTATTGTCTTAGTGGCTCTTTCGCGGCTCTCTTCTGCAAAGTGGCCTCATTTAGCCAGGCCATTCCCACCACTATCCATCAGAAGCTCGGCTAATGAGCAGAGAAGGAAGAGCCGGTCTCTCATACAAACACGCCACTTATCTGAATTATTATTTTACCAGGAAAGAGGGAGGAGGGCGTCGTGAGTAGGGAGAAAGTTTGTTTGACCTTATTTCTCTCTTCCGCAGAAGACTGGGAAGGAGGCAGGCAGCAGAGCAAACGTCCAGGCAGAGCTCAACTCCCCACCTCCGGCAGAGGTTCCCAGGCCCCACGAATCCCCATTCCTGGGGGGCTGGACCAGAAAAGAAAGCGGGGAGGCAAGGAAGGGGAGCTGCAGGGCCCCGGCCCGCTAACAGGCCTGTCCAGCTGCGCCCCTGGCTGGGCCCCCACCCCCACCCCAGGCTCCCACTGAAGGGGGAAGAACAGGGGAGGGGATGTCCCCCCATCCTCTCCAGCGCCTAGAAGCCACGCAAGGAGAAGGCCACCTTCTCAGGGGCTCGACGGGCCCTACCCCCATGGTTTCGTGGAGGGGGAGGCGTCTGGTCATTCGTACCCCCAAGTAGAGGCCTGGCCCTAAAGATGGGGTGGGGTGAGAGGGTGAAAGTGGCCCCGGCCCCTCGCGGGCCACCGTGGGGGGAGGGGAGGGAAAGGGTGGAGGTGGGGAGCTCCGGCCCCTCTGCGGGCCCCGGCGCCCCCGCCCCCTGCGCTCTCAGCCCCGGCACCCTTGGCTCCCGGCAGTTGGCGTGCGCTCGCCCCGGCCCCCCGCTCCCGGAGCCCGCTCCCACACGGGCCGGGTCGGGCCGAGCCTGCCTACCTCCGACCCGGTACATGTTGGCCGCCATGTCCGCCCGCCCGCCCGCGGAGCCCGAGCCGAGCCCCGCCCGCCGCCGCCGCCTCCTCAGCCTCAGCCTCAGCCTCGACCGCCGCCGCCGCCGCCGCCGCCGCCGCTGCTGCCTAGCCACCGGGGGGGAAGGGAGGGAAGGGAGGGGACGGGGGAGGGGGAAGTGAAGGGGAGGGGACGCCGAGGGGTGGGGGCTGGTGCCCGCCCCCAGCGCCAGGCTAATGATGCCGAGTGGGCCGGGCCGGGCCGGGGGAGGCCCAGAGAGGCCCGAGCGCTGTGGAGCCAGCGGGAATTGGGGGGAGGGGATGGGGAGCGGGAGGGAGGGTGGGGGGCCTTGCTGGAAGTTGAGGGACCTGGGGCCAGGGTCCTGGCCGAGGCGGAAGTCTGGACTCAAATGCGGACCAGGGGCTGTTGGAGAATTGGAGTCGGGGCTGGGGCTTAGCCTCTCCCCAGCGCCTCTTGCCCCACCCAGGGTATCCCATCACATGCCCACCCCGAAACAGGTCCTCCTTCCCTGCTTCCGTCCTTGGGGAACCCCCGTGTGCCTGACCTAGTAGGCAAGCGCCAGTCTCAATGCAAACTCTTGGATGCAAATAAATGTAAGCAGCAGGGTTCCTTCCTTCTGGTGAGGTCCTTGGGGCAGGCCTAGTACCTGCAGGTTCTGGGGCCACGAAGACCCCGCGTGCTTCCCGCCTCAGCAGAGACCCAGCTGGGAACAGAGCTAGAAAAACTGTCTTCTAGGCCACCCTAACTGCGTCATCGTTCATCCCAACTGAGCAGAACCAACTCTGCAACACCCAGATAGAGGCCCTGGCTCTAGGCAGGCCCTGTATATGCAGTGCCTGTTCTGGGATCAGGGACCTTTAGGAGTTGGGGGCTTCCTTTGTCGATAGGGGAACAGGGCCCTACAGTTAACAATCACCACCATCCCCAAAAAGAGGAGATGCTCTTCAATCAGCTTGATATTGATGGACACTTAACTGGTTGTGTGTCTAAAGCTTCTAAATGGTTATTGTCCCAGGCCAGTTCTCTAAACAACCTCTGTTTTCATGGCCTTCCTACTCTCACAGAAACAACAACAACAAAAAAAATGTTGAATCTTAGCTGGCTATCCCCCAAACGACCAAAAATAACTTTCTTTAGAGAAGACAGTCCATTCCAAAGTACTCCCAGACATCACTGCATAATAAACACGAAGACGATTTATTGGTGTGGTGGCTTGTTTGCAATGTCTGGTGATACACAGCTCTGTGCTGCCAAGTTGAGTTTGAGGTCGTAAGAGGCCCCCAGAAAAGAGGTGGTGTTTTGGTTGTTTGGTGGTGACATTTGTGATGGTCCCTTATCACAAAGTATTGAGATGAAAAAAATGTTCTGCGTAGCTAAGGCAAAGTATACAAGTAAATAACAAAGCACCGTTGAATTATATTGACTCTATGACCTGTTTCCTTGTCTATAAAATGGGGACGCTAATTCCCCTTCATAGGTGTGGAAAGGATCAGTTGTGGTGATATCTGAAAATGCTTTGTAAACCAGGGAACACAGAGCACCATGCAAATAACAGGTGTCTCTTGCTTTTCTTTTTAACCCAAGAAAACCTCAGATTCCCAAGGGTTTTCTGCTGTGTGTCAAAATATGAGGCATCTGTCGATTTCTGACCTAGAGAAGAAAGCAAAAGTGTTCTGTTCCACAGATTGCATAGCTGTCATTCAACATTTACCAGAGATCCCACCAAAAACATTCTGACAAAACTGACATCACCCCTTTCTGAGCTGACACATAAATAGGTTGAATAATTCACCTAGAATCACACAGTAAACTGGCAGGAATATTGGGATTATAAATCAGCCCTTTCCTCTGGCCTAGAATGTTCTGAACCACAAAGTCTTTCTCTAAGTGCAAAGGCCACCTAGAAATCATAAAGTGCAAAGAACTGGATCACAAGCTTTAGGGTGTTTTCCCATTAATTTTTCATCAGCAATTTCTCCTCCTCCGAAATATTTCCCTGTTTTTGTTAATTCATTGTGTGTCTGTCTCATTTCCCCAGCTTAGTGTTCTTGCCAGGTGTTTATGATGACTGTGCTAACCACAATAAATGCTGAAAGATGCCAAGAAAACTCCTCCCTTTGTCCCCTTAGGAACAGCCTTATCCAGAAGCCCCCCCCCCATGAAAAGCCTCATAGACTTGAGGGGGAATAGCAGGGGGTAATGATGGTAGCAGGACTTGGAACAGTTTTTGACTCTTTTTTTTTTTTTTTTTTTTGAGATGGGGTCTCACTTTGTCGCCAGGCTGGAGTGCAATGGCACTATCTTGGCTGACTGCAACCTCTGTCTCCTGGGTTCAAGCAATTCTTCTGCCTCAGCCTCCCAAGTAGCTGGGGGATCATAGGTGCATGCCACCACGCCTGGCTAATTTTTGTATTTCTAGTAGAGACAGAGTTTCACCATATTGATCAGGCTGATCTCAAACTCCTGACCCTGTGATCCTCTCACCTTGGCCTTCCAAAGTGCTGGGATTACAGGCGTAAGCCACCACGCCTGGCCCGTTTTTTACTCTAGATTCTATGTATTAGCCTCTTCCATCTCTAGCTCCTAGGCCAAAGTCCCCTACACTTCTGAGCTGACATAGCAGATGCTCAGTAACTGAAGAATAAATACCAATAAATCATGGACTCAGAGAATCAGAAGAGCTGAATGCAAGGACTTCGTCTATGTCCTAATTCCAGAGAGGTTCACACATCAAGGAGTTCAGCAAATGTTTGTAGATTGAAAGAAACCTTCCAACCAAAGAAGGGTGGAAAAGCCTGCACCTTTAAAAACCAAAGGCACCTCTCCCGTCTTAGCTGCATGGTTTAGACCACAAACTTGTCATCAACCAGCCCTAACTTCACTCCTAGTTTGGCAGTTTAAGACCTTGAGCAAGTTACTTAACCCCTCTGAGCCTCAAGAGGGGTAACAAAATGTGGCTAGAGATTGATACCTACCTCAAAGGCTTGTGGTAATTTTTTTTTTTTTGAGACCGAGTTTCACTCTTGCTGCCCAGGCTGGAGTGCAATGGTGTGATCTCGGCTCACTGCAACCTCCACCTCCGAGGCTCAAGCAATTCTCCTGCCTCAGCCTTCTGAATAGCTGGGACTACAGGCACCCATCACCATGCCTGGCTAATTTTTGTATTTTTAGTAGAGACAGGGTTTCACCATATTGGCCACGCTGGTCTCAAACGTCTGACCTCAGGTGATCCGCCTGCTCGGCCTCCGAAAGTTCTGGCACTACAGGCGTGAGCCACCATGCACAGCCTAGTAAAATTTAAATATAGAAGCTGTTTGGCACTTGTTGAAAGTTTCATATTTGTTAGGTCCCTTCTCTCTATTCCAGTTACTCTCATCACTAAAGAAGAGGTGTCTCTGAGGCCATGCCAGAAATCCCAGGGCCAATCCAGCCCTTCCAAGGATGAAATTTTCTTGCACGGTTGTTGCAGTTAAAGAACCACGTATAAGGTAGTTCTTCACCATTTAGTTGAAGAGAAGTGGATGCAGCAAGAAAGCTATAGGTGGCTAGGCATGGTGGCTTATGCCTGTAATCCCAGCACTTTGGGACACCAAGGCAGGAGGATCATTTGAGCTGGGCAACATGGCAAGACCCCACCTCTACCAAAAAAAAAAAAAAGCCGATTGGTGCACACCTATGGTCCTGGCTACTCTGGAAGAAACTGAGGCAGGTAAATAGCTGCAGCCCAGGAGGTCGAGGCTGTGAGCATGTTTGCACCAATGCACTCAAGCCTAGGCAATAGAGCTAGACTGTCAAAAAAGGAAGAAAGGGAAGGGGGAAGGGGAAAGGGAAGAAGGAAGGGAAGGGAAGGAAGGGAAGGGAAGGGGAAGGGAGGGAGAAGGAAAGGAAGGAGAGGGAGGAAGGAAGGAAAGGAAGGAGAGGGAAGGGAGGGAGGGAGGGAAAGAAAGAAGAAAGAAAAAGAAAGAAAGAAAAAAATAGAGAAAGAAAGAAATGCTTTAGGTGAATAGGTGAACTGGAGAGTTGGTTTTTTGTCTTAATGTAGGGATGGAGTTTTTATATGTGTGAAAAAATAAAAAGAGATTGATGCTGGCCACAGTTTGGGAGCTTTATGATACTGAACCCAGGAAAGGAGCCTGGCGGTCTAAAATGTAATTAATCTGAAACCAGAGGCCAGGCTTTGGAAAAGGGACTTTATCTTGTTGGTTTGTGTTTTCTATGATTTATTTCTCTCTTCTTTTTCCTTTCATTCTTTTCCTATTTAGCAAAATTCTTTTGGAAAAGGCCAGACTATCTCATATTCTAAGGAGGGCCTGGGTTTGTTTTTTTTTTTGAGACGGAATTTCGCTCTTGTTCCCCAGGCTGGAGTGCAATGGCGCAATCTCGGCTCACTGCAACCTCTGCCTCCTGGCTTCAAGCAATTCTTCTGCCTCAGCCTCCCGAGTAGCTGGGATTAGAGGCATGCACCACCATGTCCGGCTAATTTTGTATTTTTAGTAGAGATGGGGTTTCTCCATGTTGGTCAGGCTGATCTCGAACTCCCGACCTCAGGTAATCTGCCAGCCTTGGCTTCCCAAAATGCTAGGATTACAGGTGTGAGCCACCGTGCCCAGCAAAGGCCTGGGTTTTAAAGGCAGAGGAACATATCCCAAGAGAAATGTAGACATGTGATGGCAAGAATCAAAGCAGAAGAACCCCAAAGAGAAAGGAAACCAGAATTGGGAGTTCTGTGGCTCCTGTAGTCATGGAGCTGCTGCTTCCATCGATCCCCTGTGCTAAAAACATGAAATCCAGGACCAATCCCTAAAGGGATTGATCTGTAGCTTCCCTAGTAATGGAGCTGCTTCTTCCATCAATCCTCTGTGCTAAAAACATGAAATCCAGGACCAAACCTAAACCGATACTTTGGTTTCGGGAAGTATGTGTTTTCGGATCCCATAGTTCCCTCATGCCCTCAAAGGGGAGCTAGCTCAGCCATTCATTCGGCTGCTTCCACAAGAAGGTTCCTTCTCCAGTAACAACATTACCTGTAGGTAGTAGAAAAGTGACTAAGTCACCGTGGGGACAGAAATGAACCCCTGGGTGGTTAACCTAAATGACCCCAGCTTTTCTCTTTAACTACTGTAGATTTAAATATGAAATTGCTAGTCTGGCACCGTGGCTCACACTCATCACTTTGAGATGCCAAGGCAGGCGAATCACCTGAGGTCAGTAGTTTGAGACCAGCCTGGCCAACATGTTGAAACCCAGTCTCTGCTGAAAATACAATTAGCCAGGCATGGTGGCACACACCTGTGATCCCAGCTACTCAGGAGGCTAAGGCAGGAGAATCACTTGAACCTGGGAGCTGGAGGTTACAGTGAGCCGAGATCGTGCCACTGTACTCCAGCCTGGGCCACAGAGTAAGACTCTTTTTCAAAAAAAAAAAAAAAAAAAAAGGCCGGGCGTGGTGGCTTGTGCCTGTAATCCCAGCACTTTGGGAGGCCAAGGCAAGTGGATCACCTGAGGTCTGGAGTTCGAGAACACCCTGACCAACATGGTGAAACCCCATCTCTACTAAAAAATACAAAATTAGGCCGGGCGCAGTGGCTCACGTGTGTAATCCTAGTTCTTTGGGAGGCTGAGGTGGGCGGATCACCTGAGGTCAGGAGTTTGAGACGAGCCTGGCCAACATGGCAAAACCCTGTCTCTACTAAAAAATGCAAAAATGAACTG